>REGO01000124.1:3810278-3862064 GCA_010120015.1 Rhombomys opimus
AAAAAAAGCAAAGAGAGAGAAAAAAAAGAAAGAAAAAAACCCCCAGAAAAGTATGATTGAATACCTCTTTTTTAAAGATTTGTTCATTTATTTTATGGATGAGAGTGCTTTTTCTGCATATGTGCCTACATACCATACGAGGGCATTATATCACATTATAGATGGTTCTGAGCCACCATGTGGGTGCTGGGAATTGAACTCAGGGCCTCTGGAAGAGCAGTCAGTGCTCTTAAATGGCCGAGCCATCTTTCCAGCCTGGCTTGAATACCTCTTTTAAATTCTATTTCATTTTTTAACTAGGGAGGAAGGTTCTCATAACTGCCTCAGCAGCATTCCTGTGCTCACGCCTGAGTGCAAAGGGAAGGTGGAGCTAAAGCAGGCTCTGGCTGCTTCCTCCTCGCAGCTAGTGACTTTGTTTAGGACCTGTTGCTGTGTGACATCTGAAGTCCGCTCAGACCACACAGAAACCATGAATCACAGCACAGGACAACGCCATCAGGTAAGAAATCCTGATGGTAGAATGTGCTTATGAGGAAGTGAGATTTTGAGTGAACTTTTGGGAAGGACACAGGGACGCACGGAGATACACATGAGAAAGTACACCCAAAGCTGAAGCCAAACAAGTCAGGTAACACTGACCAGATGCTTAAGTCCTGTTGGCCCACAGTGCAAGGCTGGATTAGCTCACAGCTGATGGGCACAGGTCCAGGAATTTGAAGGGATCTGAGGATGACCCTGTAGTTGGTTTCTGTTGTCACACCTTCCCTGGGTTCATGAAGCACTGTTCCCTTTCCTTCCTTCCTCAGGCTCTAGGGCAGCTCAGGTCAGTGAAGGCACGCCGTGGCTGGCCCGATGTTGCAGTCAGAGCTGGCAGTGCCTTGTGTTACTTTAAATCCCTTACATGTATCAATCCGTGCGGCCGTCACGGAAGCCATGTGAAGTAAGTGCTCTTCGGCTTTTCCAGGGCCTGAGCCTTATCCTGCTCTCCTGCCCGTCGGCCTGCTGGGTGCTCACTGTTCCCACAGTTCTGAGAGAGCTGGGGTCGATTGCTGCCAGCACCTTGCCACAGTGTTCAGTGTGGGCTACAGATAAGGATACGCTTATCCTCTGGCCTGGCCTCACTCTCAGAAGACACCACCTTTCCTCTTTTCCTTCAAGGGGAATTTATCTCACAAGCATCTACTGACCGGGGTCGGATATTGCAACTGAGAGAGGTGGGCGGTGTGACGAGGGACTGCAGCCAAGGCAAACCTTCAAGCCCAGCAGCTCTGATGCTTCTCCAACACAGGACGCCATTCCGCTTACGGGACCAGCCGTCCAAGTGACTTGTCACTGCCTGGTCCACATAAGAGTGCCCTGTGTGAGAGCATGTGTGCGTGAAACAGTTTCCTTCCTCCTTGCATCCCAACCCAAATGGCTCCAGGGACGTAACTTTAGAGGACTCTATGTGAAAACAGTTCCAAATTGCTTTTCTATCACACATTTTCTATGTAGAGCTCTCTTGTATTAAAATCACCAGGGGAAAATAGTATTTTTATTTTATATACAAAGTAAGTTGCTGATTTTTAGCTTTGAAGGACTGCATGGCTGTGAATGATTGTAGCAAGACCCCTGTAAGTAATGCCCGTGAGCCCTGTCCTGTGGATTTGCAGCAGCATGAGGACTTGCTCTTCACAGTGAGGTTGAAATAGTTGATGGTAGTCTCAGTCAGGACTCAGCTTAATGCCTGGTGGCGGCGTGAGTGAGAATGGCTGCCACACGCTCAGATATCTGAGTATTTGCTTCCTGGTTGGCAGTGCTGTAGGGGAGCCGGGAGGCGTGGCCTTGAGGAGGAAGTGCTCCCTCGGGGTGACGTTGAGATTTCAAAGCCTTTCCCTCCCAGTGTGTTCTCTCTGCTTGTGGCTTTTAGTGTGAGCACTCAGCTTGCTGCTCGGTGGCCACATCTGCAGGTCGCCAGACTTCAGTGCCATGACGGGAACACACTTCCTTGCTGCGAGCCGTAGCCCAAAGAGCCCTTCCCTGTGTAAGTTCCTGTGTGAGTTGTCTCCCGTCACAGCAACAGGGAGCGTGTAACCCACACACCTACTTCCTGCCTGTGACGAGGCTGCGTCTCGCCAGCAGAGTCCGCCGATGCTTGTCTGTGCCTCCGCTCTCACTCACCCGTGTGTGCACACAGGGTTCTGAGAGTCCGGCGAGCTCCTGTCCTGGGTGGTAACCGTAAACACACAGCCTCCTCAAACTCTTCTAGGGTAACACTCAACTGTGCAGAACACACAGAGTTTGGACTCACCAAGGAATCATGCGGAAGAGAGAAGGTCCCTCGGGGGCAGAGGAGGGGCGGTAATGCAGACCAGTGATCAGGGGGTTTCTTCTTCTCAGGTTCAAACCTGTCCTGCGGAGAAGGCGGAGGCGCAGTGGTCAGAACTGTGCAGAGGAAGGACCATTCTGGGAGCTGGCTATGGCCGAAGTGGGCGGCTCGGCGTGGGCGGTGTCAGAATCCAGAGCAGTGAGGCGCTGAGGGCAGATCACAGCTGCCATGTTCTCTGCTGAGGAATCTGGATTTCCTGGGCTTGGTGGCTCGTGCCCTTGACACCAGAACTTAGGAGGCAAAGGCAGGTGGATCTCTGTGAGTTCCACACCAGCCAGGGTTCCACGGTGGAGCTCCGGGCCGGCGGGGCCTGGGTCTCCTGCTGACCATCCTCAGAGTTCAGTACATGAAATGGGGAGATTGGGGGAAAGACTTGGGTAGGAACAGGTGGTGTGTTAGTACTCTAACAGAGAGTGACACTGCACTTTGAAGCAACACTAGCTAACAGAATACCACTTTTCTCCTTCGACTTGAATTTCATTTTTTTACAATGGTAAATGCAGCTTTGTGGGACATTTTTTTTAAATTTCAAAATGCACATTTACTCTCTAAAATGGAGAACTTGTGGCCTCCTTTGGTTCTGATTATAACATTCTCTTATTTCTTTGTTTTCTCATCCGTGTGCTATACAATGACCCAAACTGGGAATTTCTGGGAGAAAAGTGTCAAAAACGAGTTTTAGAATTTTAAAACATTTTTCATTGTGATAAAATGCATGTTGCATAAACTTTACCATTTTGGTGGGGTTTGTGTGTGTTTTTAGGAGTACAGTTCTGGGTGGCTGATGACACAGCCCGGGGCTAAGGGCTCTGGCTCGTCCAGAGGACCTGAACCTGGTTGCCAGCACACACAGCCCGCCACTGTCTGTAATTCTAGTTAGAGGGATCCAGCGCCCTCTTCTGACCTCTGGAGGCACTGCATGGACTTGGCACACAGACACACATGCAGGTAAAACATCTGTACACAAAAAAATAAAACAAAACCATTCTTTTAGAGATCTCAGTTCTGGGCCTTTCACACACATGCATTCTTGGCAGATGGTCTTAGCCACTGGCCGGCTTCTGGTCATCTGTAAATGAAGGGCTGTACTATTAGTCGCTGGCTCCAGGGAGCTCAGAGCCATGGAATCACAGGACATTCATCCTTTGGAAGTGACTTGTTTCCTTTCCCAGCATGTCTTTGGGTCAGGAAACCAACATCCTTTCCTCCGGGGTGGTCCCTCTGCTTTCTGATCCCACCCAGGAGCAGCAGCTTTTAGGCAATACCAAGCCTAGAAGCACCTGCCAAACTTCCTACCCGGCTCTGGAGGCCCAGTCCCCAGTCAGAAGCTGTGAGATGAACTTTACGTCCCTCTAAACATGGGTAAACAGTTCCTATAACCAGGACAAGGAGGGTTCTTGGTAATTAAAAAGTTTTGTGCAATTTAAATGGGCTCCAAGCAGCAAAGCCTTTTCCCCTGTGGTGTTTGTGGCAGCTCTAACGCAAGAGCAGCGGGTGGTGATGGAAAAGCCTGCCTTGGCAGAGGAGGAGCTGGGGTTAGCAGTTTGAAGAGCTGCAAAAAGCATTTGTAAATTAGCACATAAATCAGTCAACTTTTATTTTAATTAACCTAGCCAAAAACACTTGTATAAAAATAAAAATCCTTGCTGGGGTTCAGGACAAACTATAAATCATTCGCCGCTTTAAGGTCGTGTAATAAAATGCGAGAAATGCAGAAGCAATACACGCTCTGTGGACTTTGGGCTGCGTGGACAGTCCTTCTGACCCCTCCAGCTGCAGAGAAGCTGCAGCTTCGGGAGCTCACCCACTCCCCACCCGTGGCAGTCGCCCTTTGACCGGCTTGGCCGTTAATAAGCAGGTGGCCTCCGTGGTCCTTCCTGGTTGGTGTCTTGGGTTTACCATCATTTTTCTGAGATAAATTTTCATTTTTTTTTTTTAACATTCTGGTGTTGTTTTTTTCTTTGTCACCAGCACATAGTATTTCATTATGTAGATATACTAGTGTTTAATGTTCTCTGTTTTACTTTAATTATTTTTAAAGATTTTACTTTATTCATGAGATGGGGGAGGGGCACGGGCATGTGAGTGCAGATGCCTGAGTGAGCAGCTGGGAACTTGGGTCCTCTGCAGCGGCAGCAAGGCTGTAAGTGCTGGGTCATCTCTCCAGCAAAGCCATTCCCCAGTGTGAGTCGTTCCTGATAGACGGCCTGGTGTGTAAAGCTCAAGTGCTGTTCTGTTAGTTATATGTCTGGGAACTTCAGTGACAACTGAGATCACTTTTCCAAATCACCACGATAATGACAGTTCATCTCCGTCTGCATTGTGTAAATATGCAAACTGTTCCTCAGCTTTGTGGGTGTTCAGTGAGTCTGCTTTCTCATTCCTGAGTGCTGGTGTAGCGCTGATTTCCGCCCTGACTAGTAAACGCCCTCTTCTGTCCCCGAGTCTTTTGTCCTCTCTACCGGTTTCTGTTTTATTGTCTATAATGGCCTCATACGACAGGTATAGTCAGTAGATGTGTGTGTGAGTCCTCTGTTAAAGGTACTGAACAATCTTTGCCACTTTGTGAGCTGGCTTTCTAGTCATAACGGTGCATTTTGGTAAATGTGAGCTTTAAATGTTAAACTAATCATACGTTTACCTGTATTTGTGGCTAGTACTCTTGAGGTCATTTTTTAAAGCTTTTTGGTTTTATATTTAGAGCAGAAGCTACTGTGATAGATGCAAATTTTGGCAAAAGGTGTAAAGGTCACTTTTGTTTGCCTGCTGCAATTGTGTAGGAAGGTTACTCCAGAATAAGCTCACCCTTTCTTGTTCTTTCCATGCTCTCGCTGGCTGATTTAACTCAGCTGCTCTGGCCTAAACTCGTCTCCCGGCTGACTGATTCAAACTGGCTTCTAATCTCCTGCTCCTTCTCATTCTCTGGTTCTTTCTGTCGTCACCTGTGTCCAGCTTGTTCTCTCTGCAACCTGTCTCTGTAAAACTGTTCCGGCAGACACTGTCCCTGCGCTCCAGGAACTGAAGCCCAGTGCACTGCCTGCCAGCTGCCTCTCCCTGCTTCTCTTTCCTGTCCTGTGCTTTGCGGGTGGAGCCCCATCACCATCACTGACACCACTGCCTAGAAGGGCCAGAACGGTTGCACCTTCAAAGTGGGCCACTTTCCGCCTTCCGAGGTGACACCAGCAGACTTGAGGGGTTCAGCCGTCACCCACCCGCCCGGAGGCTCCCCTGCCCGAGGAGGGGGATGCCAAGGAAGCCCAGGTAGGGAAAAGACAAAGTTTCAAGATCTACTCCAGCAGGGCCAGAGAAGGAAGGAGCCTACAGAGGGCGAGAGGCATGTGCGAGAGTCTGGAGTAGTTCTGTCCCTGGGCCCTTGGCCACAGGAAGGGGTTCAAGCCCTCCCACACACACAAGAGCCTCCCAGGGGCTCCCAGACCTGCCTCTTGCCCATCAGACCTGCCTTCACACCCACCACACCTGTCCTCACACCCACCTTTTTGTCCCTAGCTCTTCTCGGCCCATCTAGCTCCACAAAGCCTCCCTGGCCCAAAAGAAAACCCTCAGGCAATCACGGCCCTGGAGTGAGCACAGCCCCTGTGCACTCTGGGGCCTCTTGTCAGCAGACCCTGAGCGGGGTCACCTACCAGGAGTGCCAAGTGGCACTTAGAACCACGGTGGAGGGGGGTCTCTGATGTCCGGGACGTCCAGGTAAACCTCATCCCTCTGGCAAGCTCCCTCAGCCTCTGCTCTGCCCACTGGTGCTCAGCTGCCCTCCCTCCGGCTCACACAGGTCAACGGCTCTTCCCCCTGAGTGACCGGTCCAGAGCAAACTGTTGGCACACCCCAGAGCATCACTAGTGGGACCTGCCAGCCGCTACGTCCTGGCTAGCCCTGAGCTCTGCATCCTTGGGGAGCAATGCCAGCGTGGAGTACTTGGTCCACGTAGGCCTGGCCTCAGGGACCAGACAGACCCGTGAGGTCTTGACAGAGGCAGACTTGCACATCCTGCTGTGAGGAGATGTGGGGAATGTGTCAGGCTCCTGAGGCCAGGCCCTGCTTCCTGCGAACCCTGCTCCTTGGGCTCTGAGGCTGTAAGAACCTTTGACTGGACTGAGAAGGATGGAGTCTGCTCAGCCTCATGCATTCCCAATCGAATAGGACTGGAAAGGGAAAGCTGAGGAGGGGCCTCCACTCACCACAGACTGGACCTGACCTCAGCTACCTCGTGCCCTCTGCGGGGTGCCATCTTAGATACCAACCCAGGGGCCATGGTTTGGTTTGGTCCAAAATCAGCATGGGTGCTTGAAAAGTGACTTTCTGGACGGAAGGGTTTTTCCCACTTAATCCAAATAGGATAGATTATGGGATGGCCAACTCTAGCGGCCATCTTCCACCACATACATCTCCAATGTTTAAAAAAGGAAAGTTCTATCTCTGTCTCTCCGAGATGCTTTGGGGTTGCCATGTGGCTGCAGTCCGCTGACATGTGATGGCAGTTGGCATGCTTCCTGCATGCTTAGGGGTGATGGAATTTGTCTCTGCTCTCACTGCAATAGACCGGTTACCATTGCTAAGCGAACATTCACTCCTGGCCTGAGCCCGGTCTGAGATCTGCTCCCTTTTGCATAGTCCATTGCTTCTACTGTGTCTGCATGTAAGTTCTTGAAAGACTGATTCTTTCCTGTAATATCTTATCATATGATAGAATCAAGTTGTGTTGATGGTAGGAAATGGAATTAATAATGTTTCTGTATTTCAGTTCTCTGGGAGTGTCTATGAAGACCGAAGCAGATTCCTTCTTAGACATTTGGCATAATACACCAATGAACATAGAATACATACATACATCTATATATATGCCATCTGAGTCAACATGGAAGTCCTTGGGACAGCGATGCACTCAATTTAGTAGTTGTGTAACTGTGCAGCTCTTCCGTTTATTGCATACAGCCAGCTCTGCTAAGAATTTGAAGTTTTTTTCCTTTTCTGATTTGTTGCTATAAGGTCAGGGTTACTGTCTTGCGATTATCCTTGTAATGTCGACATGGTTTGCTCTGACAATGCCTTTCTCGTTCCTGATATTAATTGAATATGTCTCCTCTTTTGATAACATTACACAAAGTTTGCATGATTTAGTGAAGGCATGATGTTTATCTATTTTATAAAAGATTTTACTTTTTTGCATAAGGGTATTTTGCCTTTATTTACGTCTGTGAGTCATGTGGCTGCCTACAGAGGCAAGAAGAAGGTGAGGGGTCCCCTGGAACTGGAGTGCAGATAGTTGTGAGCCGTCTTGTGGGTGCTGAACTGAGCCACATTCCCCTGGGTGCTCTGACCCGCTGAGCCCTCTCCCCATCATTATCTGACCTGCTGTGCTTAAAGCTGTTTCCTTCCTTCTGTGTCCTTGTATTTAATCCCTTCTTCCTGACTTGGATATGAGGGTTTTCATCTTTATGCTTCCCTAGCATGTGGCTGAGGAGCCAACTTTCTGTACAGTCACTTGTTGCTTTCATGAGGCTGGATTTGTGACTATTTCTAATCGCATTTTTATAACATCAGTATGAGTTCTTATTTATGGTTCTCAACTTCTAAGAACTTGAAGATTTTCTTATATTCTACTGTCATTTTTAGTTTAATTTAGTTTAGCCTCATTGTACAAGACTGAAAAAATGATCAATATTTTACTTTTTAAGAACTGTAGGTAATCTTTTGTTGGGGGCACAAAGATACTTGTGTCCATAGATCACTCAGGAAACCAGGAATGTTAAATGTTCAGGGCCTCTCCTCAAATGAGGAGGAATTATATGATTTCTCCCCCAAAAGGCTCAGAGTGACTTTTTTAATTGATTTTTAAATTTATCACAGTTTATTCACTTTGTATCCCAGCTGTAGTCCCCTCTCTCATCCCTCCCAATCCTACCCTCCTTCCCTCTTCTCCTCCTGTGCCCCTCCCCAAGTCCACTGATAGGGGAGGACCTCCTCCCCTTCCCTCTGACCCTAGCCTATCAGGTCTCATCAGGACTGGCTGCATTGTCCTCCACTGTGGCCTGGTGAGGCTGCTCCCCTCTTGGGGAGGTGATCAAAGAGCCAGCCACTGAGTTCATGTCAGAGACAGCCCCTGCTCCCCTTACTAGGAAACACACTTGACAGTGAGCTGCCCCGGGCTACACCTGTACAGGGGTTCTAGGTCATCTCCATGCATGGTCCTTGGTTGGAGGATCAGTCTCAGCCCCTGGGCCCAGGTTTTTTTGTGCCTTGATGGCACCTTTGTTCTCAAGCCCCCAGAATGTTTGCCCCAGACTCCCTCTCCCTGGACTTTGTCTTTAGCTTCCAGCTCATGGAGCCCGTCCTCAGGGAGGGCGGCACTGCACAATATGGCCCGCTGACCTCTGCAGAGGCCACACTAGAGCTTTAACCCCCCGTGGGCACCTGCACTCTCTAAAGGAGTCTCCATGCAGTCACGCCTTCAGCTTTGTCATGCTCCTGGGACTGGACTGACTGTTGCCTGGGAACCTTTCCCCAAACCGAACTGTGTGTTAAGAATGCTGACAATGAACCGCCCAGCATCCCCTCCCCAAGTCTGATCCAGCTTGATGAAGTCAATCTGAGCTGAGTTTTTATTCTCATCTCTTTGTGGCTTGCTGCCCCGCCTGACTCCTGAAGGCCCCGCCCCCCAATCTTTCAGTATTTCTATAGTTAAGGTGTCTGTGGGATTTTTATAGATACGTGTTACAAAGTTAAAGGACGGAGCCTGTTATTCTAAACATAATGCTATATTTATGCCCTTTAATTTTCAAAACATTTTCTCTTACCTCACTTATGGCTTACTTAGTCTATACAAAAAGAAAGCAATGAAAGAAGAGAAAAAAGTTTAAGGCTGGCAAACCTATACCTGATCCAGTTTCTGAATTCTCCTCAGCCTAGAAATATCTCCACAAACCACCTCTTAGAAAGAAACTAGCTTCTTCCTCTGGGTTTCTGAGCTCTGTTAGGAGAACCTCTTCCCTGGCAGGACACAGCAAATGTCCAGTCCACTCTCTCCTCACAGACCTTCAACTACAAACCCAGCGGAGTTCTACCCAAGTCTACCTTGAGGAAGCAGTGAGCTTCCAGGGGTTAGTTTCAGAGGGTGGGTGGGGAGCTCCTCGCAGCATCTGCACCGGCAGAAAGCCTTGCCCGGGCTGCCCAGATGAAGTCTGGCCCATCATCCACTGTGCCCTGGACCACCTCAAGTGACCGTGGGGCCATCTGCTACCCGGGACATACAGAGGCTGAGAGGGGCAGGAGGGAGCAGCCAAGCTCTCGGAGAGTCTCGGCCCCTCCTTCTGTGGCAACATCAGCCTCGCCCCGGGTCCATCCTCAGATGTCACAGGTGCCTGATGAAGGTGGTGGCTCTACCACCAGCTCCTGCTGCATGTCTGAGAAGAAAACGCTTCTGTGCCGCTCTTTCTGAAGTTATACCCGGCATCTCTGCCACCAGGGACAGAAGGTCTGATACTAACCGCCTGATCCCTACCAGTGCAGCCTTTTTTGGTGCAGGACGCTTTCACAGATGCCTTTGGAGACACACTGTTCTCTCTGGGGCTAAAACACTGGCACATCCTTCAGAGGGATCATTCTCCCCTGAGGGCTGCCTGCTGGGAAGTGCGCTTTCTCTGGCTTCTCAAGAGTGAGTGTAATTTCCTTCCTGTTCCCTTAAAGGGTGGAGGAGAACTCTGGCCTGAACAAAGAAAAGTGTTTTATTATTTGTACCTGCGTCGTGTGTGGTGTGTGTGGACTTGTGCGCTCTGTGTGCATGCTTGCCAGTCCCTGCTTAGCTCCGTGGCTCCTGCCCTCTCGAGGTGGCCCTGCTCTTCGTAGAATCTCCAGTGTCCTCACGTCATAAAACTCTCCAGATGTGCAGTGTGCGGAAGGGCGTCCCTGCCCTCTCTGTTAGGGGTTCGTGCGCAAACATTTCTCTACAAATGTGGGAGTGTCAACCGCCTTCTCCCCCCGTTTCTGTGACTACATTAGCTGAAGTCAGTCCCCATGCAGAGCAGACGCCATGGTTGGTCTCTGACATGGCTTGGAATCGCCATGGCACACACCTCTTGCTAAGAAGGTCTTTCCAGAGAGCTCCATTTAACTGTGCAGGGAAGACCCAGCCCAAATGTGGCAGGGCTACCCCATGGCTAGAGGAAGCCAGGACCAGGCGCTTACCACCACCCTTGACTGCCTGGCCTTAGTCCCCAACCAGATGGTGAAAGCTCCCAGCAGCTGCCCTCTGACCTCCAGGACAGCACAGCGTTCCTGTGCCCACTCCCCGCAACAGTAAGGACCACAGCCTTACACGAGAAGGCAAGCAAAGGCTAGCATGCGCCCTGCTTCCCGCCCGTGGACAAAAACGACCATCACCCTAGGGCTGCTGCTGTCACCACTTCCCCGCCATGACTGCGCCAAATCAACTGTTTCCTCCCTAATTTTCTTTTCTCGGGTGTAGTGTCACAACCAGAAAGGTACTCTGCCCAGGCTCACATTTGTGTCCCAAAAATGGTCTTAATGGAAAACGAGAGCCAAGTGCACTTTTTCTAAAGAGCGGTTGTTGCTCGTGGGACAATGCGTGTGCTCTGTCTTCCAGCCTTCCATGCCTGAGGGAGGAGACCTGATCACCACGATGGTTCTGTTGCTGAGTTTGTGCCGCTGGGAAGTCCTCCAGGCCTCCTTTCTCCTCTCCTCTTCAGCTCCCTCCTGCCTGGTGGTCAGGAGCAGGCCTGTAAGGGCTGACCTACAGAAGCTGCCCTGTACTGAGCAGACAGGTTGGAGAGCCCAGTGTGAGAGCCAAGGTCTGTTCCGCTCAGTCCTTGTGCAGTTCTCAAGAGGACACACTTGCCTTCCAGATCCTGAGAGCACCCTTGCAGCAGGCGGAGATGCAGGCCTCCTCAGGCAGGCCCTTTCTGGGCACAGCCTCTCTCTTTCTCTGGAGCTGGGCTGGGAGTTATGCTGTGTTAGTTCCGTGTCACAGCAGCTTCTGGACATTCAAACTTTAACACAAACAGACCGAAGGAGTGAGGAAGGCGGCCTCCAGCAATCCCCTAACACACGCCTTCCCAAATGCCGTCTGCTTTGCCCAGACTCGCTCTTCTCGTTTGTTCTGACCCCATACAGGCTGTCCCTGTGACAGCCTGGCTTGCTTCACTCTCAGTGTGCACATTTGAGAACCCCAGCTCTGTCCAAGTCTCCGTGGTCTCCACACTCGTTAGCCGGAGCCCCGGCTCTCTGTGGAGCCTTTGGTCTTTGTTTATTTGTTTGTTGAGTTTGCCGCAGCTCACCCTGGACCCCAGAGGCCCTGTCGCCTGGCCCGACTCTGTGAGCTTTGCTAGAAAGAGCCATCCAGTCTGGCAGCTCAAGCAGACAGTGTGGGGTATTCTGTTTTCTGTTTTCTTGAGATGAGCTCAACACCAGCAAGAGACGCACACACAGTTTTCCCGGCTCTCACACACGTTCCTTTTAAACACTGTTGGGGAAGGTGTGGGGAAAAGCCCTTGTGTGTGCAGCAAGTACCTAAAACAGCAATGCAGCATGTAAGTCAAAGGGACAGCACTTCCTGTCGCTGCTGGAAGGTTCCGAAAATAGCTTGATGCCCAGGCCAGAGTTAACACAGGTTCCCGGCCGGAACCTGCCTGGGATCTCTGGGGCCTCGGCTGTTTGTAAAGCTGGGCAAACACTCCCACCAGGACACTTTATCACCAGCGCCTAAGGCGCCTCCCAGAGCAAGACTCTGAGCCCTGCTCTTCTCTACTCCATTTCAAAGGAGGCAGCCCGGCACCTGCTGCTGTCGAGCTTTTACACCTGGGCTGTGCTTTACAACGCAGCAGAACACCTGGGTATGCTACTGAGCGTGAGTGTGTGTGTGTGTGTGTGTGTGTGTGTGTGTGTGTGTGTGTGCGCATGCACATACCTGTCTTTGTGTGTGCATGTCTCTGAGTGTGCACATCTCTGAGGAGAACAACTGACCCCAGGATGACACTTTTGCAGGATGACAGTGAGAAGCAGAGGTCATATGGTTCTCATTTACTTTCGAAAGCAACAGCACTTCAAATGCTGACGTCCACTTTAAAAAGCCTGCCCAGTTTTCACTACCTAACCCCCTGCAAAGAAATGCTGGGTGAAAAGCCAAGATCTACAGGCTTTGGATGACGGGAACCTTCGAGGCAGAGGGGTGAGGCGGTGTGGGCTGTGTCTAAGGGGACGTGTTTGTTCTCTTCCTTCCTTGAGACCATGTTCCGCGCCCTGGAAGTCCGTCTGTTGTTCATGACGGCTTCACACTCAGCCATTCTTCTACGGAAGCCTCCCCCTGCTACAAGTGCAAGGGTGTGGAACTCGGGCTCACAGGCAGGGCTATTTGGGCTTTTGGCTGTTTGTTTGTTTGTTTGTTTTGAGGTGGTTTAGTTGAGACTGGGTCTTGCTAAGTAGCTGAACTCAGGCTGCTGTCACATCAGCGTGCCGAGCAGGGATGAATGATGTGGACTTTGATGGTGACCTGGCACACGGAACCATCTGTCTCAGACATGCAGAATGAACATTGATTTTAACATCATAGAGCATCTTCCAGCGCTTCAGAAGAGCTTCCTTGGCCTGGACTCTCAAGCAGACTTCTCCTCCTGCTGGTAGTCTCAGTGGTGTGAGCATCAAAGCCTGTAGCTCTGGCGTCGTGGAAGTTTTCTCTTCAAAGTCATCCTTCTGTCTTGTCTGACCCAGTAGGTGTAGAAATCACCACATTTCTACAGCTGGCAAAAAGCCTGCACCCAGTCATACTATAATGTTCCCAGGGCCCAGGGAGAGTATCTTACAACCTGCCGTGCTTCCTCCAAAGAACAAGGACATCCGCCTTCGAAATGCAGAAAACATGCTATTCAAGTAATCCTCATGGTTTGCAGACTTCTCTTTACAAACTATCGCCTGTCACTTCTCTAACTTTCTCAGCGATTCAGTTCACGTAGATGAGAACCATGTGGCTCAGTGTTCATATCGATCCGAGGACCTCTGTGTGGTTATGTGACCTAGAGCAGGCCTCTCAGCCTTCCTGACGCTGGGACATTCAGTACAGTTCTTCAGGTCGCTGTGGCCCACAGCCATAAAGCCATTCTTGCCCCTCCTTCATGACTATAATTTTACTACTTTTATGAATCATAATGTAAATATCTGTGGTTTCTTACGGTCCTAGGCGGCTCCCAAAGGGTTGTGACCCACAGGTTGAGAACCGTGTCATTAGCCCACTGAGCGTTTTGATTCAACAGTCTCCAAAGAGACTCATATCTTATACCCTCCGATTTCCCTCCTCATGGTGGCCTGGCTCTTCCAAGGTACAAGACTAAAATATCAGGATGACTTCTCATAGAGTTCTCGTGGAGGCTGGGTGTGGTAGCACAGGCTGAAGGCGAAGTCGGGAGGGTCAGGTGCTCAAGCCCACCTTCAGCTGCATGAGGCCCTGCTCAAAATTTTACATTTATATATCATATATATGAATATATGCCATTCTGCTGGTATTGGCTTTTAAGCACAACCTTTGTCTGGAGTGCTTGTCCCAAGGACCAGACAATGGCCTTACAGACACTTCTCTGGGGAAAGCCTGTTTCCCACACTGTTGTTCCCCCGATTCGATACTGGAGTCTGGGCTGTCTGAGAGCCTAATGCCATTCTGCTCTCTTCTACCGTGGAAGAATGTGTGCCTTCCTGCAGCCATGGAAAGCCCTTTCTTGGCCTCCTCAACAGCATTCTCTGTGGAGAGCCGCAGTGTACCCACACTTGGCTCAATACTGGGATCATTCTGAATTCCTTCTCCCCTCCCCACCTGTACCACACTTGCCTTCTGGCCTGATGACTGTGTGTTTCCTTGCCTCACGGGTCTCCATCTTGACTATGCCCCTTGCTTTTGCCAGAAGCCATGAGTGGAGGCAAGGTGTTCACCGTAAGTGAGCGTGTCAGAGGACATAGCAAGTTCTCGTCAGCTCTTCTGGGAAACCTTCTGTCAGTGACCTGGCCTTAGGGAGCCATCCCACAGCCTGGGCTTCAAAGTGGGGGAGCCCAATCCAGTTGAGACCAGAAAAAATGTAGCCAAATCCAGCAGAGAGGTCCCTCATCTTAAAACGAATTAACAAAAAGAAAGGTCTGTTGTAAATGACAAGCTCTTTTCACCTTGAGATGTGTCTTCCACTTATCAAGCTGTCTTTCTGCGATGCTGAGCCCTCCCTCCTTTATCTGTTCTCCTTGTATCCTGTTCCGCTCCTCTGCCTTACACATCCCGACAGTCATCCCTCCCAGGCATACAAGCTTACCTGGTCGCTTCGGATTTATAGACACTGAAATGGACCCCTGTTTTATCTCTGATTTCTCTTTTCAGTGGTGGAACTAGCTGTTGGTGTGGTGATGTAAGACCAAGGCAAGAAGACTGTGAGTTCAAGACCAGACGGTGCTATGGTCTGAGGTCTTAGCTCACATGAACAATACATAAGTAATAAATAAATAAAGATGAATATACAGATAATTCCTATTTTAGTTTCTGGCTGCATGCTGAAACAGCTGTTTATTAGTGTTGTGGGAAGAACCTTGCAGTGAGGGATGACAGCTCAAGTCTGGCTCTGCCCGTGCTTTACAGTTCCTGTTCTCGGGGCTGCGACTAAGCACTGAACAAGAAGCTGCTTCAGGGAGGATGGGCTTCTTCTGGCGCACAGTCTGAGGTGCAGCCTGTCGCGGTGGGAAGGCGTGGCCGCAGGTGCAGCTCCTGTGCACACGCAGGAGCCTGAGGCTCCTCACTCTCGACTGTGCTGAGCAGGAAGCAAAGAGTGGAGTGGAAACCGAACCCCACTATGAACGCCAAGCCCACAGCCACTCCACCAGGAGCTGTGCCCCAGCTGAATCCCGCCCGCTCAGTTTCCACAGCCTCCCCAAGCCGTGTCACCATGTGGGACCGTGCGTTCAAACACACAGAGAGCCTGGGGATTTTCTGTTCAAAAAAATCTTAGCGGAGTGTGTGTGTGTTATGCACCTCTAAAGAAAAAGTAAGTTAAAAAAAAATTTCAGTAAAATTGATGAATTTAAAATGTATAATATTATTACGAGAGGTCATGTAATCTCATAAAGGAAGAACTACTCACGTAGTCTCTCACATATGGACTCTAATGAATAGAGCAAATGTGTGTGTAGACAAATGTACAGGAAGGTATGTACAGAATGAAGAGAGGAGAACAGGAAAGGCTGAGTGAAGAGCTGGATGCTGGTAACGGACATGATTTAACAAGACAAATGTACAGGAAGGTATGTACAGAATGAAGAGAGGAGAACAGGAAAGGCTGAGTGAAGAGCTGGATGCTGGTAATAGACATGATTTAAGAAGACATAAATTTACTGGTTCTCTGGTTCTCACTCTGTCACAGATTTTTTGTTGTTTTAGTGATAGGTAAGTAAGTAAAATGTATTTGATACAGAAAGCTTAAGCTTAATGTGAAATGGACTTGCTGCCGAGGCCTCCTCTAACTGCATATGTTGCTCAGTTGTGTAGAGTTTGGGTCAGCTTAGTTTGAGTGCATGTTTTTATTTATTTAAGTATTTTTACAGAAGACAGTTTATATGATTTTTAAAAAGAAAATGGATCTAGAACAGACCTAAATCACTGCACAGAGGATATGAACCACCCCTGTTCCTGGTGCCAAAGCCTGTATGAGAAAAACTCAGAGGAAGCCTGGGGGTGGGGGTAGGCTGGGGGGCAGAGCATGGTGTCTGTGGGGGGCGCTAGCCCCGCCCCCACTGCGCACCTCTCCTAGGCGGCCTCTGTGAGCTCTTCCCACCCAGCCTCTTTCTGGCGGCACCCCTGCACACCACCCCGTCCTTGTCTTCACAAGGTGGAGGTGCTGAGACTTCCTTGGTCTCCGCCATTTTGGTTTGTAATGCATCTGCTCCAGTGTCTACTTAGAATGCTGCAGCACAGCAGACAGCCATCCTTTCCCAAAGGAGCTGATCTTCACAGCTGTGCTTCTAGAAAACCGGCGGCCGTTCCCAGGTGCTGACTGTGTCTCCTGAGAGGCACTCAAAGCCATCTTCCAGTGTTTTCACAGCAGGCGTCTAGACAGGACAGGAGAAGCACTCATAGAAGTCAGCCTGGAGGGAAGAAGGGAGCTGTGGGGTTGCTCAGAGCCCC
The DNA here is from genome assembly GCA_010120015.1 of Rhombomys opimus. Classification (NCBI taxonomy): domain Eukaryota; kingdom Metazoa; phylum Chordata; class Mammalia; order Rodentia; family Muridae; genus Rhombomys; species Rhombomys opimus. The sequence continues at coordinate 3,826,820 of REGO01000124.1, forward strand.
ATGACAGCCAGAGAGAGCGAGCAGCGGCAGGTGGGACTCAGTAGCTGGGGAGTGTTCAGTACTGTGTCTTCTCCGATGGTGTCGGGCAGTGCAGGCCGCCGGGAGAGTCAAGCCCTGTACTTATCCAGAGAGCTAGGTGTCCTTTGCAATAATGCCCAGATCAAGCATTTGTGCTACAGAGTTCTTAGATGAACAGAGGTCATAGCTGTGGACCTTCCCTACACACACACAGTAGCTCAGGGGTTAGAAACCAGCAAGGAATAAGGATGAGGCAGGAGAGCTGGTCAGTGTGTGATTAGTGGGCGTTGACAGTTCAGCCTGAGTGTGCCTGGGTATGCATTATGCAATTGTGTGTGTTGTATGTTCATATGAGGGGCATCTCATGAACCTGTGTGCAGGTGGAGGTCAGAGGTCAACACTGGTGTCTCCCTCAATCGCTAGCCACCATTTTGTTTCGTTGTTTGAGATGGGTTCTCCCACTGAGCCTGAAGCTCACCGATTTGGCTAGACGGCTGGCCAGTGAACTCCCAAACCCTCCTGCTCCCGTCCTAACACTGGGATTTCAGATGTTCCCTTCTGCATCCAGCGTTCCTGTGAGCGCTGGGTTCAAACTTGATCCTCGCACGCTGTGGACTGAGCTTTCTCCAGCACCACTGGGCCAGTGAGGAAGCGGTTCTCAGACCACAGGACAAACAGAAGGCAGTTTGTGTGAGAACTCAGACTTCTCTCTTCCATTCTCCCACACTCAGTACTATTTCTTAGTCTTTTTTATATTTTATTTTTATTTATTACAGTTTATTCACTTTGTATCCCGGCTGTATCATGCTCCCTCACCTCCTCCCAATCTCATCCTCCCTCATCTCCACCCATGCCCTTCCCCAAGTCCACTGATAGAGGAGTTCCTCCTCCCCTTCTGATTTGACCCTAGCCTATCAGATCTCATCAGGACTGGCTACATTTTCTTCCTCTGTGGCCTGGTAAGGCTGCTCCCCCCTGGGGGAGGTGATCAAAGAGCCAGTCATTGAGTTTATGTGAGAGGTAGTCCCTGCTCTCTTTACACTCTTGGACACTGAGCCACCATGGGCTACATCTGTGCAGGGGTTCTAGGTTATCTCCATGCATGGTCCTTATTTGGAGTATCAGTCTCACAAAAGACACCTGTGCCCAGATTTTTTGGTTCTGTTGCTCTCCTTCATGTTTGTAGCAGCTTTTTTCATAATAGCAGAACCTGGAAACAACCAAGATGCCCCTCAGTTGAGGAATGGATATAGAAATTGTGGTACATTTACACAAGGGAATACTACTCAGCAATTAAAAACAAGGAAATCATGAAATTTGCAGGCAAGTGGTAGGATCTAGAAAAGATCATCCTGAGTGAGATCTCAGAAGCAGAAAGACACATCTGGTATATACTCACTTCTACATGGATATTAGACATATAATATAGGATAATCATATTTATTGCTTGTATCTACACTGGCTTTGTGCATGTTATGATTCAAGGAATCGGAGTTACAGTTAGGTTACGGCTCCTGCCTTCCTGAGGCGTTAGGAGGCTACTAACATGTCAACTCTTCAGCCTCCCGGTGCAGATCTTGTCTGGACCTGGTATCTAAGGACCTGAAAGAACAGAATAGAGCCTAAAGCTGTAGGCAGAAAGAACAGAATAGAGCCTAAAGCTGTAGGCAGTCTTACATTAGCTTCATTGTACTTTTATATGAAAATGTAACAAATTGGGTAATGACTCAAGGAATGTTGTTTGAGTTCAGAAAAACATATAAATAAATGTCAGTAAGCACATCCTAACTATTAACAGCGCACCCTTTCCCAGAACTTTCTCAGGACAGACCAATTTAAACACAGTTGCCTGGCACGTACGGAGATGATATCTGGGAAAGGACAGAAGCAAGGCAGAGGCCATCTCCAGAGCCAGGGTACACTGAGGACAGCCCTCAGCACATCTTTTCACCAGACTGGGTTCTGTCGCTACGTTCTGACATCCAACAAGAACAAACGTGTCTTATACATTGACTGTCCATGTTTAACTCAGGAGGCACGCACGAAGCCACGTCCAAGACCAATCTGGGGAAGAAAACGCCCCCGAGGTAAAAAGCCCTCTGCCTTTCCCCATCTCTTGCAGTTCCCCAAGGCATTGCTCACCCTGGGTCATCCTTTTGACGTGTTCCGACTCTCAGGTGTTTGTAGTCCAAAAGTCCATTGGAAATGGAGAGGAGATCAACTTGACGCTGGAAAACTCCAGCGATCAGGTGATCCAGGCTGTCGGCAGATGTGCAAACCAGAGGCGGGCACACTCACCGCCACACAGAAACGCTGGTCTTCCTCCACCAAATCCAAACTCCACTGTGCCCATCAGCTGCCAGGAACAGACGGACACCGTACACACGCCATAAACGCTGGTCTTCCTCCACCAAATCCAAACTCCACTGTGCCCATCAGCTGCCAGGAACAGACGGACACCGTACACACGCCCGAGCTCCATGCGTAGACACGTGAGGTTTTCCAATGCCGCGAGCTCCTGAGTTACCTGAGCTCTCTGCCTGGGCAGAGAGTAGGGGCGTGTGACAGAGGGCGGTGTTCAGGGTGGGACTCTGGGCCGGAAGAAGATGATGAGGTAGAAAGGAGAGTCGTGAGTGCAGCGTGGCCTGCAGCTGCTCCTCACACAGGCAGGCTTTCCACTGTCCCCAGTCACCACTCCAGGGGGGGCACGCCTGCATGCTGACTGGGTGAGGACCTGCTGCTACATTTGCTGACTTTGGGGGAATCACATCCTGTTAGAAAATGAAGAGTCACCTAAAAAGAACAGTCCACTTAAAATGGCATACCTTCTCCCACAAAACCTAGCTACCACCGTGGGACCCTGCTTCCTGTGCTGCTGTGTGTGTGTCCACACATGCAGATTAAGCATGTCTCAGGTATGAACCACATGATCACTGGTCTAAGACAGGGAGAGACATCACAGATCATGCCCCAAGAAAAGAAACTTGATTCCAGTAAGTTTTACTGCGGCTCTCACAGGCTCAGCCACAACTCCTTTCCACAGAAATGAAGGCAAAGAAGCTGAGCTGGAGAGTGGAATTTATACTCCCAAAGCTGAAGCTTTAAACACAGACAACTAACTTTTGCTCTCCCCAGATAGAAAAGAATAAATACGTAAAACACCACCCCCCCCCCCGTGTTGGAGGAGAGTGCTCCTCTGGCCTGTTGAAAGGTTTGAGGTGCTAGGAGGCTAAAGCCTACCAGCGACGCTTAATGAAAACAAGAATGGAGAAACTGTAGTCTGTTTTCCCAGAGCCCTGTGTGCAAAAACCCAGCGCCTATTCCTTAAATATTCCCTCTAGGTGTAAACGGTTACAGCAGGGAAGACCTTCCTCATCCGAGGGGCACTGGGGCCGACAGAGCCACTGTTGGCTGAACTTTGGTCATCCTGACTGAGAAGCCAGAGCTTGGTGCCGCCATTGACCTTGCTTAGAGCCCTGGTCTCGTCTTTCTAAGGCCACCATACCCAGAAACCACTCTGGGAACAGCCGTTTAATGAGAGGAGAAACAGAATTTTGTTTAGAAAAAAAATCAAAGTAATTCCCCAGTGGTTCCCACAGCTCTTTGGAGAAGCCTGGGCGGCCACAAGAAGTTTATCGCACTGTTGATGGAGACAACAGCAGAAGCCACCCAGGGGTCTGTGGGAACCGGGCCCCACAGAGCAGGGGAGGTGGGCCTTTCTGGGAGAGGTTCCCAGGCAGCTTGTGTACGCCTTGCTCTAAATGAGACGAGTGGGAATTTCCGAAGGAGACGGCGCTTTGGGGGGCCGAGGCAGGGCAGAGGAATGGGAAATCTGTTGCTTTTGGAGTGAAGCTGGTAATGTTTCCTTTGAGCTCAAGGACCCTCCGCTTGGACCGGCTTCTTAGCGCTAAAGATGATTAATTCCCGCAAGGAAACGAAGCAGTGCCTCCTTGTTGAGCTTTGTATTGGGATTCTTATGAATTTGTGTAAAATATTATGTGGGCTTGGTGTAGCCAGCCAGGAACTGAGCTGCAGGAGCCAAGATGAGGGTGGGAAGCCAGCCAACAGGAGGAGGGGGAGACGCGGGGGAGAGCCTGCCACGCCTGGCAGAGCCAAGCCAGAGCCACAGGAGAGCTGCACTCCTCTGGGTGCTCCTGAGGGTACTGTTGCCATAGGTCATAAAATGGCTTCGCCATCTCCTCTTCCGACCGAGTGAATGGCTTACTGCTTTTCCGGGTGTGGACGACACACGGTGGCAGAGGGGACAGTGAGAGCTGTTTGCTTCCTAGATTCAGTTCAGCTCAGCAAGACCTCATAAAGCTCCTGTGGACCGGGAGGTGGAAGAGTGGGAAGAAGATGGGTTCTAGTCCCAGACGCCCAGAAGATGGAGGACAGAGGAAGGAGGGAAAGAGAACAGAGACACAATAAATACTTAAATGACAGTAGTTGGTGATAAGCAGATGATAAATAGTAGATAATCAGATGACAGATCAATCGATGATAGTAAGCAGAGAGATGATAAATATATAAATGCTATATAAATGATAGTATGTAGCCAGAAAGATATTGATAGGTAGATAGTAGGCAGGTGATAGTAGATACATAATATTTAGGTCAATGATAGTAGCCAGATAGATGATAGCTAGATACATAGTGGATAGATGATAGAAGGCAGGCAGAGAGATGATATCTAGGTAGATGACAGTAGACTGATTCTAAGTGTGAGGTAGATAACGGACAAATAGATGATAGATTGGTAAGTGACAGGCAGACACACAGAGTTAGACATACCACATGGAAGTGATGGCATGTAGGTAGGAAGATAGTAGACGATAGTCTACAAGCGTTCCACATTAGGCTCCCTGGTTTGGCTCAGGGAGTGTGTGTTTCTGCTTAGGGTGCCCTTGGCTTCTTCCTTCACCCAGTTTTACACGCAGCCTCCGCCTCCCTGTTCGAAGCTGGACCTCTCAGCCATATTCTATTCGGATAGAAATTGTTAGGAGATGGTTAACAAGCGGTGGCAGGAGCCACAGTCTGGCGGCATAGGCAGGACACATATGGCCGGGCACATATGCAGACATGTGGCCGGGACACAGCCTGCGCATCTCGGTACCCCGGCCTCTGGAGGAAGCAGGGCTTGGAGCTGCAGGTGGGCCCTGCCCAGCAGCAGCAAGGCCTTCCGTCTCGCCCTCCTGCTCTCTGCCGGGCAGCCTGGGCTGAGAACGCCCAGCAGTCTGTCAACAGCAGCCTCTGCGAGGCTGTGGAGGGGTGCCACCCCAGACTGAGCCAGCAGGAGCTGCCCTGCTGTCCCCACTGGGAATTTTCCTGGCTCACCCTCCAAGCCCTGTGCACAACACACACGGTGTACCAGCACAGGAGGAGGGGCCCAGCTCTGAGGCCATTACTCCAGGGGGCTCCTGACTGGCACCCCCACAGAAACAACACGGCGGCTCCACACTCCATGGGGACAGGAGCTGCTGCGGGTGACACTCTCCCCAGCCCCAGCGGGGTGAAACCCACATTCTCCTCATAAACACAAACAGAGATTCTTGTTTTCTGGAAAGAGACGGGGTGAAGTCTGGACTCCTGCCTTAAGCCAGCATGGAGGGAGTTCCCCTCTTGGAAAAGAGCGTCCTGCCAGCGAGGGCTGGCACCGCCTGCACTAGAAGTGGATGTTTCCAACCTAGTCTCCCGCCCGGGCTGTTTTCCCCGTGTGGGCCTGCTCAGGAAAGCACGCCTTTGGTTTGCAGGAGGCCAGGAGCTTAAGCTTTCCTGGTCTGGTACTTTCTGGGGATCCAGAGAGGAGAGGCATATCCCAGGCTGCAACAGACCCAGCAGTTCCTGGGACTGACTGAGGGGGGGTCTGTGTTTGTGAGGAGAGGCAGGGTGGGCTGCATACAAGCTCTTAATGAGAAGTGGAAAGGAAGACGGGGTGGGCTATGTGCAAGCTCTTACTTGTGACACTTGAACTAGACATTTGCTTTTTTTAACTCATTCTCATGACAACTCATAAGATAAAAACAGTATTTCTTTAGTTTTTATGTGTGTACATGTGTGTGCTTATCTTTGCATGTGCATATGTGTGTGTGTGTGTGTGGATGGGTATGCCTGTCTCTGTGTGTGCACATGTGTCTCTGTGTGTGTCGTCTGAGTCAGTGATCTGTTGCTATGAAGAGACACCATGACCATGGCAACCTTACAAAAGGATGCATTTGATCAGGGCTGGCCTGCTGTTCAGAGGTTCAGTTCACTGTCATCACTGAAGGAAACACAGAGGCGCACGGGCAGACATGGAACTGAGCTGAGAGTTCTACATCTGAACCCGCGCAGCAGGAGGACAGAGGCCCTTGAGCTTCTGAAACCCCAGAGCCCGTCCTGGTGACACGCTTCCTCCAACAAGGCCACACCTCTTAACCCTTTCAAACAGGGCCGCTTCCTATGGGCTTGTGGGGGCATTTTCACTCAAACCACAATGACTGTCTGTCTCTGTGTGCATGTGTGTGTGTGTGCTTACACGTATGTATATATGTAGATATGTCTCTCTGTGTGCCTGTCTGTGTGCATGTGTGTGCCTGTCTGTCTGTGTGCATGTGTGTGCATGTGTGTGCATGTGTGTGCCTTCATATTGAAGCACAGGACAACATTCTGTTCTATATTCAGGAAGACCATCCACCTTCATGGCGGCATGATTGCAGTTCTGCCCCCATGACGTTGTGTCCATCAGCGCCCAAGGGCTCTACCTTACATGTCAACAATGCTGGGTTCACGACAAATAATTGGTTAAATGGGTGAACAGAGAGCCTTGCTCTTTGATCAGAAAAGTCCCTAAGGAAGACAGTTTCACCCTGGTAGATACATGAGGTCAGGCTTCTCTGTGTCTAGAAAAGAGTGCACAGCAAGAAAAGGCTCAGGAGTCAAGACTTAGCCTGGGAAAGTTATGATTGCTTAGTTAGTATTCTCACTGTTTTGACCAAAAAACAATGGAAGGTCAGAAGGGCTTGTCTTAGCTCCTGTCTCGTGGCATCCATCATGGCAAGGAAGGATGGTGCCAGACGTGGCTCACAGCCCGAGTGGGAGGAGCTTGTTCACACTTGGGGGTTGGAAGCAGAAAGGGATGACTGCAGGTGCTAAGACTCCTTCCGCCTCTTTCTCTTTGTAGCCAGTGCGGTGCTCCAGGCTGCCATCTTCACAGTAGGTCTTTCTCCTCGGTTAAACCTCTCTGCAAACCCCTGGCAGAAACACCCTGAAGAGCATTCAAAGAAACTGAAACTCAGAACTGTCTTGTTCTCTTCTATTTTCTTTGTTTGTGATTTTTTTTTTTTTTAATTTTTGGACATTGAGTGTGAAAAATAGACCAAAATGTCTCCAGGTTGTGTGTAACTTTCCTGAGAAGCCTGAAGATCTTCCAGGCTCAGGTTTTCCGTGTGAGCCGTGAGTGGGAGATCCTAGAAGTGGAGCTCTGAGCCATGGCTGGGGGTGTCCTTCAGCCTTGGCTTGATGCTCACAATGTTTCCAATATATGTAAGCAAGAAGTTTTTATTGGTAAATTGGATTTTAATTTATGTTTATACTTTGCAGCTGATACATTATGAGACTAGTAGTTTTCATAATTGGAGAGATTCAAGACACCAGATCTTCTGCTCTATAATTTTTTATGTAGACCCGAATGCCCTCAGACAAAACAAGAGCCCAGTTTAGCCAGCCACCAGCCACAGAAGCATCTGAGCCACAGACTGCTTTTCTCTGGGGCCCGGTGACTGCTTCTTGGGCGTGTTTATTTGATCTGGAAAGCACAAGTCACCAACAGCAGCAGCTCGGCGGCTCCTGTATTTGCCTGAGTCTTCCTCCAGAAGGTGGTGTCCCAATGACTCATCCTCCGACAGTTGAGCCTCTAGGCAGAGACTAAAACTCAAGACTCCGGATTCTCTCTGTAACCACCAAATCCCACAGTCTGGGGACCTGTGTGAGGTCTTTCCAAGGCCACCAGGTTGTTGGGAAGGACACACGATCTTGCAGCCAGGTGCGGGTGCTCAGTTCTGACGGGGGTTGGGAGAACCCTGGATGTCCCTGGAGGACCTGAGGCAGGAGTGGAGACCAAGCAGAGCAGGCTGGGAACCAGCACATTCTCATGACATGGCCTCACAGTGACAGCTTGATCAGACGCTGAGGAAAGTTAGGGGGCAGTTCTCTGAAGTCTCCGAGACAGGCCTACCGGTTACAGCCTCACTCAGCTCCAGAAGGTCTGAGTAGCTCAGAACAAGTGAAGGAATAGACACACGACCTTCTTCTTGAGCACTAGAACCAGGTGAGTCAAGGCTAGACCAGCATAGTGTCAACTTGACCTTATCTCTGAGAATCGCAAGAACTGTGGTTTTCAGTCTCCTGCCTAGTCTTTTACTTCCTTTGTCATGTGACTTCTGGACACAGCTCACCTGCCCCACCCACAGACACTGCCTCTGTGATTGTCAGCAATGTGGAGTCAGACTCCAAGGCAGATATAGTGTGTGGACACTACACCATGAAGAGCTTACGACTCAACACAAAACGTCTTCACGGGACAGAAACAACAAACTGCTGCTTTCATAAGTTCATGGCAAAACAAGAGGAGGCCCTTTCCAAATACCACTGAAAGAAGGCAGTAGCAGCGGGCAGGCGGGCGGGCCTCCGGGCCTCTGTCTCAGCATCTGTGCGTGTCTCTCCTCAGATACTGTCCGCCTCATCTTTTGAGATGGCCTCTCCTGCTGCGACCTGGGACTTCCCAGTTAGGTGAAGCTGGTGGCTGGTAATCTCTCTCTCTCTCTCTCTCTCTCCCTCTCCCTCTCTCTCTCTCTCTCTTCTCATTCTCTCTCTGTGTCTTTGTCTTTCTCCCTCTCCCTTTTCCTCCCTCCCCCTCTGCCTCCCCTTTTCCCTCCCAACCTGCACATGACTGGACTTTGTACATGGGTCTGGAGACTGAAGGCAGGTTTTCAAGCTTTATGACAAGCATTGTCTGACTGAGCTGTCTCTCTGCTGCTCCTTATTCTTTTCAAAAACAAGGTAAATATAAGGAGAAAACCTCCAATTACTGATTTTGCGCTTTGTGAAACCAGCTTCTTTCTTCCTGAAGAGTGTTGCAAATGGACTAAGAACTAGAATCGTGCCGAATGTGCAAAGTAAAAACAAGAAAGCAGGGCGTGGTGGCTGTTGCCCAGAATACCAGCACTTGGAGGCTTAGGAAGACAGCTGACCCAAGTTCAAAGCCAGCCTGAGCCACAAGGCGGGTGGAGAGGAGGGAAGAGCAGCAAACAGTTGGGGAGGTAGCTCCATGGACCACGTGCCAGCCGTGAAGCACACGAGCAGCTCGGTACCGTGTAGCACGGCTGGGGGGTGGGCCACGTCTGTAACCCCAGTGCAGGGCCCGGGCGGTCAAGGTCCCTTCAGTGGCACAGGCTCCTCGTGGGGACGCTCTCGCGCTGTCACAGCAGCACCTCAGGCCTGCGGAGTCCAACTCTTCTCCCGGCTCAAGTGAGGGGCTACAGGAACAGCACTGTGTCGACACATATTTTCTTGTCTGCGCACGCGGAGACTGCTGTGGGCCGCTTGTTAGCAACTTCCTAGCACGTGGCCGTGTTCCCGCCCTTGTCACTCAGAGGGACACCAGGCAGTTCTGTGAAGCCGCCGCCGCCCTTTCTATGCCCTCTACCTGGAAATTCACTCTGCGGTGAGTCAGAATTTTGTGAATGTTATGGTAAATTCAGTTGAAAGTTTAACTCTAAAACGGAAATTACTTTACAGTAAAAGTACAAATCTTAGTGAAACAGATGCCCATCTAAGACAACATTCTTACTGAATTTGGAATTTTTACCTTAGTCATTTGCTTGATATTCACACCCAAGGAGTCTGCTGTTTTCCTTTACACTGGCTTCTGTGGTGTGCAGTGGGTTGACACAGAGTCTTTGAGGTACAGCACACGCGAGGCCATATCAGCCCTTCCCATCCCCCCCTAACCCTTCCTCTCACTCTCTCCCTCTGCTGGCTTCCTCCCTGCCCTGTGTTCCTATATTCCGTGTCGTGTGTGTGTGTGTGTGTGTGTGTGTGTGTGTGTGTGTATATCTGTAAGGAATTCTGAGGCCCACAAATTAAATCACACTTGCAATAGTTTTCATTTTGCATCTTTTTAAATATTTTAATTATTCATTTAAAGCAGTATCTCCAGTTGCACTCTTTGAGTAAATGACATAAGTTCATTCTTCTTCATGACTGAATAAACCCCCGCTCTGTGCGTGCGCCACATTCTCCACGTCTGTCTCACCTGTTGCCCAGCACTGATCTGTCCATATATCTCAGCAGTGTCTTCTCAGACTCCTGGTCAGAGAGTGTCAGGGTTTCGCTTTCCAAAGAAATGTCCCTACTGGTTTCCATAATGATTGCTCCAAATATGAGATATTTTTAAAGGCCCTAATATTAAACAATAAAAAATTAGCAGCACAGCAGGGCGCCCTCGATGTACTGATACGCGGCATCAGTCAAGCCTCTGAGGACACGAGCTGCCAGCCCCTCAGCCCCACAGGCTTTTGACGTTCTTTATAAACACGACCTCTAAAACCTGCTTTTATTTTCTCAGATCTGGTTGGAAATCTTTAGTGAAAATTCAACAAAAGGAACAACATGAAACTTGAGCTTTTGGAGCTGCTGACTGCAGTTAGACAGCAAAGCTTCAGTGGGAAATGCACAGTTATTTCTTTAAAGGAAGTGAAGAAATAAACTAGGAGACCTCAAAGGGTGTGGAGGACTTAACTTTAAAGACACTGTGACTGAGATTTGTGATATTTTAGCTTGTCATGAGACTCTTTGGATGCAGTTCCCACTTTTAATTGGGTAGATTTATATTCTGAACAGGAGGGAATGAAGTTGAAAGGCCCACAATCCTGTAGCATATAAATTTAGCAAATGCTCAAACGAACCATAACAACTTGTTTGATTAATTTTTTCTTGTAAAAATATTTTTTCAAAGAAATGCACTCTGCATGGAAGTACAAAGACAGAATCTGTGAAAATATTTAGTCTGAAATATTTATACATTTCATTATGAAAAAAATAATAAAACCTATTCCAGAAACTTACTATGAAGTTGGCCTAAGAAAGAATACTCTCTCAGTTAAGAATATTTTAAACTACAGAGAAGCATCCATGTTGAGTGTCAGTGACTCCAAACTTAGAAAGATATAACTCAAAATTGAAGGTAAGTATATGAAAAAGTTAGCAAGACACTAATAGGAGACAAATTCTTTGACACGGTAGCATTTGTGGTGAAGACAGCTGAGGCACTAATTAAGTGACATGGATGTTACCAAAAACACATTTTAAGGACTAGAGAGACGGTTCATCAGGTACGAGCACTGGCTGCTCCTGTGCAGGACCTGGACTCTTGTCAGTGCCCATGACTCACAACCATGTCTAACTGCAGTTCAGGGGATCCGGCGGCCTCTTCTGGCCACCGTGGGCGCTACCAGCACATGGTACACGTGTGCAAACAGACAAAGCCCTCACAAACACAAAATTAACTAAACCGATAGGCAGAAATGCAATTTGGTGACAGGTGCTTACCCAACATGCACTGGGCCCTGAATGTGATCCCCAATACCACAAAAAAACTTTTAAATAAGTAAAAGCTTAAGGTGGCTTTTATATACTCAGACTGGATAAATAAACAGGTTTCTTTATGTGTTAAGGGAAACGTGACATGCTTTTTTTTATCATACAGGACTTTTTTTCCGGAAAGTAGACTTTTAATAAAACCATTCTACAAGCACCACAAAATACTAAACCAATTTTAGGGCAATAAATAAGCATTTCAGGGCCATGTTGTTCAGCGGTCTATAGTAGCCATCTCACTCTCATAACCACCCACTGGGGATTATTAATTATATCACTAAAGTCAGAAACAAGTTTTAAAAAGGAACCTTGAAATTTACATGAAAAACATGGGAAAAAACCCACAGGTCTAAAACATAATTGCCAAGGATGAAAGGAGGTGTGAGAATGTGGCTGTGAGGCAGCTAGGAAGGATATTCAGAGCAGGACAGGGCACAGCTGAGTTCCAGCAAATGTCCAGAAAGAACTAGAGTCATGTTCAGAGTACAGAAAATATGGAAAGCTACCATCTCTAATTTATGAGGCCAGGGAAACCCTGAAAACAAAACTCAGCAAAGATGTGATACGGAGACATCACCGTCAACTTGTCTCTAGCACAAAGAAGCAGAAGGGAGAGGGGCTGGGCTGGGCTGAGGGTAGCCCGAGCCGTTCCACTTGCACCAGGAAGGAAAGATGATTTAGCTGCAGAAAATCCACCACTGCAGCTTATCACAATCAATAACACTGCAGAAAACGATGCTCATCTAAGAACTTGTAGGAAAATGTTTGGAAAAAGTCAATTATATTAATAAAATTTGTAGGCACTAGCTAGCTTGAAATAAAGGAAATATGTTTAATCTTCTGTAGACACCATAAGTCGCCTGGGAAAACACTGACACTCACCATACTTAATGGTGATGAATCCAAAAGCTGTCGCCCGAGATCAGAAATTCCGGAAAGCACGGTAATAGACAAGAAAAATAAGAAAGGAAAACAAAGCTGACTTCTTCCTATTCACAACTGCTGTGATTACGCACAGATGTGCAGTAATAATCGACTTTGCTACAGTTGCCGGGTAAAGATCAAGAGAGAAACAAGTGTGTTGAAGTTCACTACAGCAAGTGAAAATGCAGGTTAAATGGTGTGTGTGTGGGGGGGGGTCTGTGCCTGTGTGCTGTGCACGCCAAGAGGCAAGAGGAGGGCACCTCTCACACCCCACCTCACTCCTCTCGGACAGGAAGTGTCGCTTACCTGGAACTACAAGGGTGGCCAGGAAGTGCCAACGAGCCTCCCACTGCCCTGAGCAGCACTGAGGGTACAGGCACAGTGGCCAGGACCACTGCCTTGGGGTGCCCGGCGAGCCCCCCGCCCCTAAGACAGTGCTCCATGCCTGGAAATTAGACATTTAAAATGCTAGCGATGAACCCGAAGAAAACCTCATTAGAGCCTTGATCTGGGACTTCCTGCTGGCCAAGACCTAAAGAAACCAGGTGAGGAGGACAGGACAGACCATTAATTCTCTCAGCATTCATCTTCATGATTCGGTGCACCTCCTTCAAACCCCTAAAAATATTCACATAATTTTAGTGACTCGCTAGCTGATTCTAAAGTTCACACCAAGAGTTAAAGCAATCCAAGGCCATTTAAGACTTGTTGTAGAAAATAAAAATGAGTGTTGGGCTATATAATGTTTATTATTAGCCCTAAGAATATCACGGCGGTATTATCTAACTCAAATAATACCTATCACAAACAATAAGACACAGACACTGTTAGATGTATAGTGCCTTATTTACCTTGGGCTGGGCAGATATTACACTGTCTCAATACCCTCACCAACCAGCTCCCCGCCCCCATCTAATGCCATCTGCCTTAATCCTCCTCAGCTGCTCTACCTTCCACCAGTAACCTCAATATTTTTCTCAATGCTTATAGTTTTCCTCGTGGTGTTTTCTCCATCCACACCATCCTCGGAGTCCTTCCTCCTGGAGCACATGGTTCCTTTCCTACGCTAACCCATCATGGCATCCTCCCACATCTGTTCCCATCCTCCAAAGCCCAGGAACCTTAGCCACACCTACCCCATTCTGCCCTGCCCAGGAATAGGCCATTTAATCAGCCAGTCAGGTAGGTTTACACAACAAGAATAGCTGTATCCAGGCAAGAACACACAGGCATCAGCCCAATCCCCCAGGAAGACTGATGTGAAGAACTGGGTGAAAGGGGCTTCTCCGCCCTCCATCACATTACAGAGATGTGGTGACTCAGACAGGACGGTGCCGCCAGGGTCAACAGAATCTCAAAGTCCAGCAGACCAGCCTGTGGGGATGGGCATTGAGGGATGTGAGTTCCACACTTACAACTGGTAAGTTGCCTCCTGGAAGAAATGATCACCATTTCCTTAAACTGTGCTTGAAGCCAGGTACCCTCAACACAGCCCACACTCAAACCACGCCCTGAACTGTAGAGGAAGGCAAATGGACTTTCTAAGTCATTGTACTGAAGACTCTGCTCAAGGAAGGACAGAGGACATAAACATCATCACTCAAGAAGATTGCTAACAAATTGAACCACATTAAAGGAAAATATAATCTGCTACTCAACACCATGAAGAGGGTGAGAAAGGCACCCCACAGGGCAGGGGTGGCATTTACTACCCTGGGAAGTGACAGAATGTGATGTCCTACACATGGTGATAGTTTGTTCAAAGTAGCCAGAATGTCACAGGATGGGACATTCAGCTGGCCAATGAACACTGAGAAAATCTCAGCCACACTATCATCTAGGAAGAGCAAATACGTATCACAGTGTACATGGCAGTGCACTGGCCCAGACCACAGTGCACTGAACAGGACCACAGCGCACTGACAGAGATCATGGCGCACTGGCTGGGACCACAGTTCACTGGCCGGGACCACAGCACACTGGCCGGGACCACAGTTCACTGACCAGGACCACAGCTCACTGACCAGGACCACAGCACACTGATGGAGATCATGGCGCACTAGCCGGGACCATACTGCTGTGGCCAGGGCAGATCATTGACAGGAGTTGGTGAAATCACAGGGAAAGCAGGACTCACTACTGGTTGAACTATGGAGATTGGCTGGTCTACTAAGTCTGAAGAAACGTTCCCACACAAGCCAGCCCTGGCATAAAAAGGCCTTTAGAAAGATACAAACCGCTGCTCACCATGAATCACTAAAAAGTTGCACAGACGCCTGGTTCTGGCATGTTCGTCTCTGTGAAGTCACTGAAAACAAATCACAGCATCACACATGAAGATGCTCATAATGCAATCTGACGGAAAGCCCAGACAGAAATATACACTGAAACATAGTGTGTTTGTGTACACATATATAGACACCTACAAACACGAGGATCTGATGGGGTAATTTTTTCAGTGAGGCTCCTTCTTCCCAGACTGACTCCAGCAAGCGTCAAGCCGATAGTCATTTCACCAGCACAGATGTAGTGGATGCCAGAGGAGGACAATTAGCAGGTGGGCCTTTCATGGAAATCACGCTCATGTTCTCTGTCACACTGCTCATGCACACATATTAACCCTACCTTTCTGTCCTTGTTAGAGATGGGCATGAATTAGCCTGTGAGTGCAAATGAAAGCCAAGAGCCAAGATCAAGGGCATTCAAAGAAACAGGCCCCACGACCAGGAAGTTGGGTCATGCCTGGTCTTTTCCCTTTGTCTGGGTGAAGGTGAATGTATGGTTTGTTTCTCTGACAGGCTGGAGTGTGAGCTGGAGAGGGCAGGCGTGAGCTGGAGAGAGTGGTATGAGCTGGAGAGGTTGGGTGTGATCTGGAGAGAGTAGTGTGAGCTAGAGTGGGTGTGAGCTGGAGAGGGTGGTGTGAGCTAGAGAGGGTGGGTGTGATCTGGAGAGAGTGGGTATGAGCTGGAGAGGACTGGCGTGAGCTGACGAGAATGGGTGTGATCTGGAGAGCGTTGGTGTGAGCTGGAGAGAGTGAGTGTTAGCTGGAAAGAATGGGTGTGAGCTGGAGAGAATGGGTGTGATCTGGAGAGAATGGGTGTGATCTGGAGAGTGTTGTTGTGATCTAGAGAAGGTTGTTGTGAGCTGAAGAGAATGAGTGTGATCTGGAGAGAGTGGGTGTGAGTTGGAGAGAATGGGTGTGATCTGGAGAGAGTGGGTGTGAGTTGGAGAGAATGGGTGTGATCTGGAGAGGATTGGTGTGAGCTGGAGAAAGTGGGTGCTATTTGGAGAGAGTGGGTGTGAGTTGGAGAGGGTGGGTGTGAGCTGGAGAGGGTATGTGCTTTGGTTTTTAGAGCCAAGCAGCAGGAATTTAAGGACACGGCTTTACCTTCAGAAGGAAGGGGGGAGTAGCTGGCCCTCGCTGGCATGGGCAGCTCCACCGCATGTCGACACAGAGCTGTGGCCATAGAACGGTGCAGTCCTGGTTTCCTGAGGCTGCTCCAAGCTCTAACTGTGGGGACTGCAAGACGCCAATCTTTATCCTATGTAGTGTGCAGAAACAATAGAATCATGCCACTAATCACCTAAACTGCATAATAACTTTTAATTAACAATAATCTGCCTGGTTATTTTGTTGGTGGAGTTGTAGATGTCAGAGACCCAGTGAGTACTAGGTTTTTGCCACACATAAGATTAAAATCTGGAGATTTCCAAGTAGTTTAAGCCAATCAAAGTCCTAAAAACAGACATTTTCAGAACAAACAGATCAGTAGACAATTATTCACTTGACAAAAGTCTGTTTTTCTGAGGCCTCTATTATAGAATTTCTTTTTGAAGTAACAAAATTTTCTGCTATATTTATGACTCAAATTTTTTTTCCATACCAGGGACTAAAACCAAGTGAAATATCAGGTTGGGTCAAGCTGGGTTTGGAGAATATTTTGATGTTCTGGGTTTGTTCCGTTTCAATTTCCTTAGAGAAATGTGTAATATCAGCTGCAGCTCAGCTTGACTCAACAAGGCTGAGGAGAGGGCATCTGAGCCCAGAGGGCCCTGCCGTCTACTTACGGGGCCATTGGGAGGATACTCTAGAGCCTCAATTTCTTTTAGGCTAGAATCTGTTCACGGAATTCTTCCTGCTCTCGGTTTGATTGTAGCAAACATTCTTGAGTTACATGTAATTTCTTAGAAAGGAAACTTTTTTTTGTAGAAAATGAGGTCAATCTGAAATGCACATGGATCCCTCTAAAAGTAGAAGCCAATAAAATTGCAAATTTTATCATGATATGACGCACACAGTCAGCATCTTATCATGATATATAAAGCACACAGTCAGCACCTTGTCATGATATGAAGCACGCAGTCATCAGCACCGTGTCATGATATGACACACACAGTCATCAGCACCTTGGTCCTTTCTCTGAAGTGACTAGCCCAGGCACCGTGAGCGTTGCTCCAGGCTGGGTGGAGCTGCGAGTCTCAGTAAGGATTCCCATCTCTCATGATAAAGCCTGGATGGAGGGGATTTCATCAGAATCACCAATTGAAACACCCAAGTATTTGAAAAACATAGTGATGAGATGGCACCATTCAACAGACACATCAGTTACTAGACAGATACTGCTGGGCTGTGAAGAGAAAACTGTAGCTAAAGGTCACCAGTGTCTGGACTTGGTTTTATTCCTGACACCAGGTTGCATTTTCTGCTGTGATGATGGTCTCTGAGGCCTTGGAGATGAATGTCCAGGTATTTTTGATAAGGTGCTCTGTCACTGAGTCCACTCCAGCTTCCATCTCTAGGACCTCACTAGGATTTTATTTCAAATTTTATACTTTAAAAATATAGGATACATTTTAATTCAAATCCTATTATTTAATAAAAAGAGGAAATAAAATCAACTCTGACAGTCTATTACAGTAAGGTATAAAAATGGGAAAGTGGAGATGCACATCTCATCTCTTGGGCATGATAGTGACCTTCAATCTCATGTTCTCTTCTTCATCGTGCTTCTTCAGAGTGAAGGCCTTTGCTCTGCACTTGCTTCCCTGTGTTCTGTCCCTGACACCTCTCTCACCCGTGCACTCTCTCTGTCTTTCAGTTGGTATCTTATCTGTGCTTTATAGACTATGTTCCATGGTTGGCCCTCTTTCTCAGCCACAGAGACTAAGCTGTTTCCTACTTCACCTCCCTGTCCGCTCCTGCCTTGCACTGAAGGTCACTTGTGCTGTGAGTGGTGGTGAGATCTCAAGGAGGGCAGGTAAATGAGGCTTCAGTAGATTTTGACAAAGCTGTGATGCCCCAACAGGAAAGGCTGGAATAGGACAAGAAAAATGCACACAGTCTCACAACTGACCTCCAAGGCATGTCCAGGTCCTGGTGGTGCAGTGAGAGGAAATGGAGCGAGAACCCCCCCCCCGGGCTTCTGGGGGATCTTTTTTAAATCCTGTAAAATCCCAGACACATCTGCAGCCCCCTTTTCTCCTTTGAGCTGTAGCTCTTGAAGGCAGGACACAAACTATCTGCCGGTCTTCCCTCTCCCTCTGAGCACACATGCGGCCCATAGAAGCTTCTCGGAAGAACACTAGATGGCCATTTCAGTCATCTGCACCAATAGTCTACTGTTTAGAAAACGACTTCAATGTTTTCATTACAATCATTCTAATGTGAAAGACCAGTGGTGGCTTTGAGCATGTCCATAGCTTGCTTGGATCAGGACTGTGCCAACCAAAAGGCAGGAGCCTGCAAGGCTTGCTCCTCCTCCTGTGGACTTGAGCTCCATTTCCTATTGTCAGTCTCATCTTTTCTCCCACAAGTACTTTAAGAACACATGGCTAATTTTGGCAGAGTTCTGTTCACTCCAAACTTTTTATCTGGCTGTGTATACCGACCATTTTATTAAACACTAATGTCCCTAGTTTACATATCACCTTACATTTTAATGGACAAACACATATTCTATCTTGTGAAGATACCAACCTCTTCAAAGAAGTGAGATAATTATTATTGAGCCCATTATCTGTGTGGAAAGCTGAGGTCATTATAAAGAAGCTGGTAAGTCAGAGTTCAAACTAGGTCTCCCTCTCCTGTTTCTCTCCCTCCCATGGCACAAGGGCACATTACATCCTGGTACTTTTCCTCAAACTTTGCTCTGGAAACATCTAGAAAGCACTGGGCTCAGGTTTCCTATGAAGCTCCATCTCTCTCGTTCTTGACCACATCCCTTCAAAATGCCCTTTGCAGATGTTGACCTCAGGCTGTCTCTGGACTTACATAATCTATTTGTTCTTCCCAGGGTAACCAAGTAAATTATGACAAACACAAGGAACAGCAGAGTGGGCAGACCCCAATGCGTGTCAGCCCATTAAACCACCGACTCCGGAGAACGGTGCTTCACAGAAAAGGGACTGTGAAGTCATCTGACCCACCCCATCAGAAGCAGGTTCAAGGCCAGAGCGCTGGTTGCCAAGTTGCCCTTTGGCTTCCAGCTCTGGCTTTTGATGTCCTGAAGATCCTATCTGAGCTGGACCTGCTTCTAAACGGGGAAGCGATTTTGCAGTTGGAGTGCTAGCTTTGTCTTGCGGGCTCTCGTTGCTCTACGCAAAGTCTGCTTGCATGTAATTGTTTGGATCTCCTGTGACAGACATTGTCCTCATCAGAAGTTGTTCCCAGAGAACTGGCTAAGAGTGAAAACTCACGCGCTGCTCAAGAGCTCAAATCCTTCCTGAATGCAGAATTGTCTATAGCAAATGTCACAATACACACAGCGCTCGGGCCACTGGGAAACAAGCCAAAACTGTGCGCCAGTGTTTTCTCTATTATTTCCTAATTAATCTCTGAGTCAGAACCGGCAGCCAGAGGGAGTGCTGAAAGATGCCAGAGCTTCCCAAGTGTCCCTACAGTCATCACCATTTGAAGAGCAAAATGAAAATGTTGAAGTATCTATTACATGGAGCCTCTTTCTTCAGCTCTCTTCTTGTGTGAAAGGTTTGAATTCATGACATTCTTCATGAGCTGTTACCAAAACAAAGCTGCTGTGTGTTCCTAAACTCAGGGGAGAGTACTGTGCTGAGGGTCTTGAAATGTGTGACGTAATTACTCCCCTACATGACAATGAGCAGATCACATCCCTGTGTGTAAGAGTACAAACAATGTCACCCCAAGGGTCATTTCTCCTTCTCCTACTGAAAAGGCTCAGATACTATTTTAAGTGAGGTCTGTAGAAAAATACTTTTCTTTTGTGTATCCTTTGCCAGCACACATTGAGCCTGATCCAGAAGGAAACCAAGTAGGAGAATGGGCTTCCTGTGACACTCTAGCCGTCCAGGTTTGGTCTTGCCAGCCTCATTTATGAAGTGAGGTTGTGGGAAACAGTTTGATGCGGGGAGAGAGGGGATCAACAGATGACAAGCTGCTTCCCTGTGGCACTTAGCTTCCAGAACACAGCACCGTCTCTCGCTTGTCCCACAGCCTTTTCCTTCCCAGATCCTCAACATGTCGGTCTTACACCTCCTTTCCCAGAGTCCCTAAGGGGCCCCTCAGCAATCTCCTCCTTCTCAGGAAATTTGCTGTTTCAATAGTGGCCTCAGTTGCAGTCAACTGTACCTAGTTGAATAGTCACTCCAGGACTAAAATTACAGATACAAACCCAGCTGCATTTGAAGGACAAACTGTAAATCTTCTTTTCTGTCCCTCTTCCCTGTCCCCTCTGCAGAGGGTCTGTCTGAGAAACCATCTTCCCTTCCTGTGACTTGCCCTAACCATTCCAGCCTGAGTCCTTCCCTGTGTCTGTCACTGTGCCTACCTCTGCGCTGTCCTCCAGTCCCGTTCCAGCCGCCTTCCTGCCACTCGCTGTTCATACGGAAGAGGTAACGTCACACATCATCTGCCAGAATTCCCCAGTGCTCCAACATTTCAAGGAGGGTTTGCCCACACCAGGCCTTAAGTCCGCCCCTGAAATCATTAGATGCGGAATTTAATCTGCTTCTCCCGTCACACACCAACACCAAGGGGCATCTTTACTCATGAGTTACTTTTACCCTCTCGGTCGTTATCTTACTAGAAAATAAAGAACAGGACGGGGGAGAGGAAAGAGGAGAGGAGGAAAATGGAGTTGCTGTTTCTCAGGTGTGATGACATTAAAAGACGCTGAATGCACGAATTTTCCTTGACCAGGATCCCTTGGGGATCAACAAAGAGCAGGCCCCATGGATGAAGTGCTTGTGTGTAAGAATGAGGGTCTGCGTTCAGACCCCCAGCGTCCATGTGAGAATTGGACCCCACAGTTCGCAGGTATGATCTTGGTGCAGGCGGAGAGGTGACCCAGGCTGACCCTGGGTCTCTCTGGCCAGCCAGTCCACCTGAAGCAGTGAGCTCCCGGTTTCCTGAGATTCCGTCTCAAAAAATCAGGCAGAGAGCAACAGAACATGCCTGACGTCAGCCTGTGGCTCAAGCGTGCACACACATGAATGCAGCCTCCCACTGAATAAATAAACATTTTCTTCAGCATGGTTTCACGGGCCAGACCTCAGGCAATGTCTTCTATGGGGATGAGGTTGGGACATGACCGGCTCTGAGGCCAAAGGCCATGTTTTCCGGAGCACTGCTCAGAAGTGAGCCTAAAACTGCGGGGAAGGGAGCGATTGGCCTTGGTGCTGGCCAGGAAGATGGAGTCGGCAAATCGCCTGGGTTGTGGGCAGAAAATGTCTCCGGTGGCGTGGGGAGCTGCTGCCCCCTCAGCGTGGCTGGACTAAGAACGCAGGCTTCAGTCTTCCTCTTCTGATTTGATCCGTTCAATTTGAAAGAAGCCACTCGTCGTGTCATCACAGCTCTTAAGACATGGCCCAGCAACAGCAGAGGCCCCTGGGAGGGTAGTCTCAGCCCTGTGTGAGCGCCTCCGAAGACAGTCCCGTCTGGTGAGATCACAGATCTGTGACAGTGGCTCCAGGTCACTGTCCTGCCCGCTGACATCACAGCCTTCTGAGCCGAGCACGCCCACATGGTACGCACAAGGGCAGTCTCTAAGGACACAGCCGGGGTGGGCCTGGTGTCAGTAATAAAAGGCTCCATTTAAAAAGACGGCTACCAGGCAAGTGTTACCATTCCTGTGCACTCACAGGCGCGCGCGCGCGCGCACACACACACACACACACACACACACACACAGAAAATGCCAACGTATAGGTGCATACACACATGCAGATAAATGCACACATTTCTACATGCATGCACACTCAAACGCGCCCATGTGCACACATGCAGGAAAAACTCCACTTCCCACCTAAAAGTTGCACACTGGACTGGAGATCACATGACAGCTTGCTAGCTTTGCAGACAGACTCTTGGACCCCTAGGGCCACAGGCACAGAATCCGCATGGAAGCCCAAAGGAACTGTTTGAGAAGAGCTAGCCCTCAGAAGGAGCAGCTGCAGAGCAGTGTGCAGCCGTCTCTCTAAGGCAGAGGCATGTAAGGGAGAAAAACCATCGCCATTCTGAAAGTCAAAGATGGTGGTGTTCCCAGCCTCGGGGGTGCTCTGGCTGAGGCCCAGCAGGCCCTTTGAGGGCACTATGTCCAGCACAGTCTCACCCACCTTGTGAGCTGTGGCTGCCGAGGCTATCCCAGATGAAGGCTTGCAGTTATGTGTGAGCTTATTCTGTTGGCCCTGCTGGCACGGAGGCCAAGCACTGGCCCTGTGTCCAAAGAGAACAAGAACAGTTTGGGTGTGTGCCTGGGCCTGGGCTGTACTCCTCCCTCAGAAACTAGACAGCTCACAGCACCGAGGTTGGCTTTGGCCGACTGGCCCAGATAATGGCCCCGAGCTGCTATAGAGGCCGCCATTCTGTCTGAGTGATGTCAATCTTGAATGTGACATGTCCTTCCTAAGCTCGTGTGTTTGAGCATTTGGTCTCCAAGTGGCAGTTGGAAACCAACTGGGGTAGTTGTGGAGCCTTTGGGCAACAAGCCTGATGGACAAAGGACCCTGGAGGTCAGGCCTCTGTGTTTATAGTCTGCTTTGTTTCCTGTCCATCTCCGCTTCCCGAACAGTCAAGATGTGATGAGCCCAGCCACCCACACCTGCCACCATGGACTCCGCCCAGCCTTCCTGGCCACCACAGACTCCACCCAGCCTTCCTGGCCACCATGGACTCTGCCTTCAAATCATGAGCCTGAAGAAATCCTCCCCCACCTACATCCCTTTTGTCATGAATTTTTGCCAAGGCAGTGAGAAAGGCGCCATAAGGAGAGGCCCTGTGACTTCAGAGAAGCCTGGCTGGTCCTCTGAACATCTCTGCAGCACCCATGTGTGCAGAGACCTACAGGCTTGCATACTCGGCAGCCTCTCCCTCCGAGGTACCCTCTGAGGAGCTTCCTCGTAGCCACACTCCTCCTCACAGCCACACTCCTCTGAGGAAGGAGACTGCCCCACATGACTGACACGCTGCTGTTTGTAAAGCAAGTGTGAGGTGTCTTCTTTGTCACCTACGCCACACAGCTACTTACAGACACCTGAAGAGCGTGTTCAGGAAGAGTGTCCTCAGACCACACAGCCAAACCCACCTCATGGTACCCGGCCAGATATGCTGCTTTCCTAAATAGGTGGACACACGTGTAATTTCATGTCTTCAAACATAAACGTTGCTCCCTAGTTGCTAATTAAAATAATAATGTACAATTTAGGGTAAAATGGAAATAAATGGCACTTGATGTCTTTTTCACTAAATAGTTCTTCAATTGCTGTTTAACCTAATGGTTCTATTTCCATAGAAACAAAACTCAGCACAGGCTCTCTGTAAAGTCAAACCAGCCTTCCAGAGATACAGACTTGGAAGCTGGAAGATACATCGCTTGGAAGCTGAGGCTGTCTGCCAGCCTGCTTTCCAGGTGCCCTCAGCACACCCTGCCTGGCTCTGCCCAGAAGTGTGCTCTCTTTTCTCTGTGACCAGCGGGGAGGGGGCGGACTGGTGTGGCCTGGAGCCTCCTTTCTCAGAGCCTGGAGCACTCACAACCCACAAGAGGCTCTGATGACCGATACCAGAAGAAGGCCCTTCTGAAACAGCCCGACAGTGAGAATGTCACCTTCGCCCATGAGTCAGGCAGCCAAGGCTCCCAGGGCGGCCTCGGGGCTCCATGCCATCCCTCCCCCAAGAGCCTGAGCACTCCGAGGGGTTCCTCGGCTGAGTCCTCCACCAGCTTCAGCAGATGTCTACAAACACCCCTTGCTTTCACATCCCTGTGGTCCTACTCTTAACGAAAGGAGATGAACTGTTCCCCTCAGCACATTGCAGGCGCGCCCACCTCGGCCTACACAGGGGCTCTTCCACACGACGACAAAGCCTGTTTGTACGAAGACACTCCGCTGGCAGCGAATGCAGACATGGCAAATTAGAGGGAAATGTTTCTGTGTGTGATTTATGTGATTTCAACATAATTATTCGCTTGTAAAACACATGAGAGGAAGGAAAAGGCACAGGGGTATTTTCAAGATCAGAGGAGTGAAATCAGAGGCGGGATTGGATTGTCCAGCCTGAAGATGAAAGCGCTTTACTGCCTGGGTTCAAAGTCTGGCTTTGCCTCAGTGTGCTGGCAACTGAGCAAACTACTTATCAGTGCCTTGGTTTCCCCATCAGGTTCATAAAAGAACCTGCTTATTAATGGTGTTGTGGAGGAAGGACGAGTTACGATGCACAGAAAACTCTAGAAAGACCTGGCACATGGCAGCACCACATGAGTAATTACTGTTATTATGTGTGGGCAACCAGGAAGAACAAGGTGAGTTTCCCGTGGCCTCTGAGCTTTGCTTGATTCCACTGTAATTCCACCGTGTGCTTGATTATATATAAATACATACAGGCACACACACACACACACACACAAAACCTGACATCTTTGCCCTTTAGGAATTTGAAGCATTTTGCATTCCCTCCCAGGAGCTATTTGGTAATATTTAAAAGCACCCTTTCTGGAATATGGGGAAACTGAGAAGCTAATTGTGCTGCTAGCTTAATTGTGGGGGGAGGCCAAATGCTCCCCATCTTTTTTGATGCCCATCCTTTCAACTAACGCCATGTTGGATTTCAAGCTAGTTCAAAGCCCTGTTCGCTGTGGAAGTCGGATCATCTCAGCTTTATCTTTTATTTTTGGTAGAGCCAATGCATGGTGGAAACTTCTGGAAATGTCTCAGGAGAGCGATAAAGAGCAGAGGGAAGTCATCCGACCACCAGCCAGAGCTACAGCCCTCCACGCACCAGAAGCCATCAGCATCCTTTCAGTCCTCCAACCACCTGCACGAGGCTGGCTGGGCCACGGAAAAGCCAGGCAGAGCATGCAGCCAGGGAAAGGCGCTCCTGGCAGAACACAGGTCACCTTCCAAGAAAGCTAACAGGTTGCCGGAATGTCCTCCTGACTCCGGAAATCCTAAGCTGGCTGAGGAAGTGGAGGTGCCAGGCCCCTGTGGCTGCACACTCCTTTCCCTTCAGAGTTAGGACCCGCTTGGCCCATGCTGAGCAGCAGTCTTGGGAAGGATCACGATCCTCGCAGCCCCTCAGCATCACCAGGCTCTGTGGACTAGACCCAAGGCCTCGCCTTAGTGACTGGGATTGTTAAGGCTGGTGAGAACACACTTGTTTGGGGGTGACTAAGCGACTGGTTGATTCTGAGACTTACTTCTGACCTAACAAAGACTGCATGAGGCAGAAGCAGGAACAGGAGCCGGAGGAAGCCAGAGCCCCAGAGCCCCGGCAGGGCCGACAGCACCAACAGCGCCATGCCTGACAACTGGTCCAACTGGGGTTGGAGAGGCTTCGACTGCTTCGTGAGGACCCGTTCTCGTGTAAACCATACCCAGAGCACCATATTTTGGGCTTCAGACCCTTTGCAGTTGGTGGAGTGTTTGCCCTGGCACATGTGAGATGTTCCCCCCGCATAAACCATGCACACAAACAGCCTTGGCGTTCAGGAAAGGCAAGGTCCTGTTCATCTGCACAGGAGTTCCAGGGCAGCCTGGGCTACATGACAACCTGTGAGAGAGAGACAGAAACAGAGAAAGACAGACAGACACAGAGAGAGACAGAGACAGACAGACACAGAGACATAGACAAGGACAGAGAGAGACAAAGACAGAGAGAGAGACAGAGAGACAGCCAAGTCCCTAAGAGCACAGGCAAAGGGCTGCTCCGCGTTTGGACACTGCTTTGTCACTGCACAGAGCAGCACCTGCCTTTCAAGCCACCTGGGCAAAGGTCGCCGTAGGAGCAGGTGTCTGTCCAGCCAGGCTAACTCCGGCGTCCTGGGTGGGCCGGGCCCCACAGCTTTGGACTTGAACACCTCCTGGTATTTTCAGCTGTTTGGGCTTCGAAAGTGTGTCTGGCCTGCCTTCTTGCACCCGCATTCAAAGCCCCATGTGTTTAAGGGAAATGCAATCCACATGTCTCTGACACGCTTACACTGGGCATCCGGGTTCTTCAACCGTTCCTTCAATGGACCCTTTTAAGAGCGCCCCCCCCCCCGAAACAGGAAGGCTTGTGTGTGCCAAAAGTTAAAACGAACTTGAGCCTCAAAGGCAAATGAAAAGGGGGGGATTTGGCATCGTCTCTGCAGCTCTGGAGCGCCCAGGGCTCAGGGCTCCGAGGGTTCTCCTGGCAAGTCCTGCCACGCTCCTCACACTGAAGCGCTCTGGGCACACCCACCTCCACACAAGGTGAGCTGTGAAACACAAGCAGCGGGAGCCACGCTGGGTACCCGAGAGGCCCTGGGTGCGGTGCTAGGACCTCAAAATCTGCAGCAGGGCCCAGCCAGGCCTCGGGATTGCTCTTTTACAGCCCCAGGATGCCTGGGTCCTGTCTGCTGACTTGATGTTCGGCCCCCACCGGGGGTGGCTCGGGGCCTGCCGAAGCCTCATCCCACTGCCCAGGGCCTCCAGCCCATTAGAGATGGTGAGTGGCCCGAGCTCTTTTGGCACAGCGGCCCCTCCGCCACGTCTGTACTTTAAGAATCTCATAAAACTCTTCCTGCTTTTCTTGACATGATTCTCTACTCATGGCAGGGAAGTGCTCTTCGCAGTGGTGTGAGACCGGGCACACTAGCTGCTGCCCCCTCAGGCCCACGTTTGTCCATCTGAGCGCTCTTCCGGAGGCTGCTTCCACAGACACGCCCTGATACACACCCTCGTCGTTGAGCTGCGGGTAGCTCAGCTGCTCGCTGCCCAGGCTGAGGGTCGAGTGTCCACATGGGCACACCCGGGACGCCAGCTCAGACGAGCAGAGACCTGGGGCTCACTGCCCAGCCTACCCTAAGCGGTGAGACACTCGGGCCAAGGAGAGACACTCAGCATGAGGGATATCACAGAAACAAGGAATCACACCCGAAGCTGGCCTTTACATGAGTTTCTGCATGCTCGAGTGCCTGTGTGTGTGCGTGTGTGTGTGTGTTTGAAGAGCAGAGACGTGAGGCCTGGACTGAGGAAACAGTGCTGGCCTCGAGGGCTCCCACACTGCTCCCCACCCGGCACCCTCCACAGCTGAAGGCCCAGGGTCCCGTGTGGCCAGGGGCCTCTTCTGTCTTTAGGACACACTGGTGTGTGCCCCATGTGAGGGGAAGCTTCCGGGTCCTGTCCTCACGCTCTCCTACCTGTGACTCGGTACTATGAGTCAGTACATGTGTGGTCAGTGCACGTGTGTGGTCAGTACACGACGCGTCTCTGTCCCTCAGCATGAAGGCCTTCCTGCTCACTGCTGCATTGTCACACCCGGCCTGGGAGATGGTGACACCAGAGTTCGCACCAGTTCTTGTGCTTCAGGCTTTAGAACTGAACACCCTGCAAAGACCTCTGGGGCCACAGGGTTCTGAGTCCTCCTCCTTTGGGGTGTGCTGTGACTCCACAGGAGCATCACTCTCACACACACAGCCAGGCGCCTGGGCAGTCCCCTCAGCCTGGGGCACCCTGGCTGGAGTCAGGGAAGGTGTGGGCGCCTGTGTCCTCCCCACGCTCAGGCCCATGGCTGCCCAGGGGCAGGAAAGGCCAGCTGGCCCCCGAGACCCTGTGTTCCTTGGCTGCATTTAGGAAATCTGCCTGAGCAATCATTCGGGCCCTAGCACCCTCCCCTGGGGAAGGATCAGCCAACCCAGCAGTGCACAGGGTCTGGGCAGGTGGGGTGGGGAGGGCAAGGGGGGGTGAGGAGTGAGGGAATGAGGGGGAAGAGAAGGGGGAGGGAGGAGGAGAAAGGGGAAGGGAGAGAGGGAGGAGGGAGGGGAAGGAAAAGGAAGAGGGGGACGGGGAGAAAGGAGTGAAGAGGAGGGAGGGAGAGGTGATGGGAAGGGAGGGGGAGAGAGGAAGGGGGAGAGGGGGAGGCAGGGGAAGGAAGAGTGAGAGCGTGGCAGGGAAAGGGAGGGGGAATGAGGGATGAAGAAGAGGGAGGGAGGGGAGTGATGAGAAGAGAGGGAGAAAGAGGAGGAGTGAGAGAGGAGTAAGAGGGAGGGGAGAGGGGGAGAGAGAGGGAGGGACATGGGAGGGAGGGGGAGGAGGAATGAAGAAGAGGGAGGGAGGTGAAGGGAGGGGAGTGAGAGAGGAGGTTGAGGAAGGGAGGGGACAAGGGGGAGGGAGGGGTGTGGGGGAATGACGGGAATGAGGGAGAGGCGGAGGGAGGGGAAGGTGTGGGGCTGAAGGGGGGTAGGGGGAGAGGGGATGAGGGGCGGGAGCTCAGAGCATAGTTTGTCCCGGCTGCTTTCTGCTCCCCTGGGTTGGGGTCTGTGAAAGGGGAGAAAGAAGTGTCACACAAGCCTGGCTCTGCCTGGCATGGAGTCTGCCAGCCTGGACCACCTATAAAGCAGACCTGCCTTGGAAGAAAATGCTGTGTGTGATAAACACGCCTAGGAATCTGTGAGGCAAGTGTGCCCTCTAACGGAAGCACGGAGCATGCCCATGACTGCCTTCCTATGCTGGCAGCACCCTGGCCCCTGTCTCACACCCTGAGCTCAGAGCTCACACCTACCTCCCTCTGCTTCTACAGAGTGGACCAGAAGTGCTCTTGAGCCCACAGGCCTGAAGCTGGTGGCCGCCATCAGGTCCCTCCTCAGCACTCCTGGCCCTGTGGTCACCCTGTCTCTCTGTGTCCTGGCCCTGTGGTCACCCTGTCCTTCTCAGCGCTCCTGGCCCCGGCCTCCGCAGGTGGCATGACCCTGTGACTAAATGTAACCCAAAGAGCAGGCTCTCTAAGTCAGTGCTCATGCGCAGCCCTTACTTCGACACCTGCTTACACTTTCACCCTGACTTGTGGTTGAGAAACTCGGGCTCTCGGGTCAGCTCCTCCCAGGTTTTGAGGTGAAGGGGCCACTGCACTCTCAGCCCCATAGTCTCTGAGAAGGACCCACCTTTTCCATCAGCCCCCCTGCTCTGCTCAGAGCTCTCTGAAGCCCCCTAGGAGGGTGCAAGGTCACAGAGCATGCAGGTGGGCATAGGACGGTCCTGCCCAGCCCTGCCGGCTGCACCTGCTGAGAGATCCCCGCTGAGGCTCTGACACAATGATGATCAGTGCAAACTGAGCCCAGGCTGCCTCTCAGCATGCTGGGCAGTGCATGCCCCTGCCGTCCACGAGAGAATTAGTCACCGATTCTCCGAGGGCAGAGACAGCACTTCAGATGCCGGCCTTGAGGGCCTTTCCACACTCGGCCGTGAGGGTGGCTCAGACAAGAAAACGGGATCCAGCGAGCGTTCCGTGCCCTCGTGTGCACCGTCAGCCCAAGGGTCCCAAGAGCTAGGGGACTGGTGTGGGGACCTGCTGTCACTGAAGCAAGACAGCGACTCTTCACTGCCTCTGCCAGCCTGGAAATGCTGCCTGGCCTGTGGTGGAGGCCGAGCTCAAACTGGTGTCTGGCCGGTAGTGGAGCTTGAACTGGGCGACGGAGCCCCAACCAGGAGCCCGGACTCCGCAGTCCACTCCACTCCTGAGGTTGGTCTCCCACTCCTGTGGTTCACTACAGGGCTGGGGAGGTGACGAGCTGGGAAAATGTCTACAACGCCAGCTCAGTCTCAGCACCACGTTAGAGAGAGAGAGAAAAAAAAAAAAAAAAAAAAACAGCCACGCTCGATGGAGGGCGCCTGTAATCCTAGCAGGGTGGGACACAGAGGAGGGAAAATCCCGGAACTGGCTGGCCAGTTAGTGTAGATAGTCAGTGAGCTTCAGGGTCAGTAACAGACCCTGGCTCCAGACAGTGGACAGTGACCTCTGGAATCAGCATGCATGCTCACACACACACACACACACACACACACACACACACACACATCTAGTAACGGAGCCTGCTCTCACACTGTTGTCTTTCTTAGCCATCTGGAGGCCACGGACTCCTTTGGCGTGGGCACAGAACTCTCCCTGTGCTGCCTGTCGCTGCCCGCCTCTGCACTTCAGCTGTAATGCCCCAGGAAGGGGCGCCTGGGAGGCCGCAGGAGGGAGGCACAGAGCACAGGAAGCCCACGTGTCTGTGAACCTACCCCTCCGTCAGTCATCTTCCTTGCCAGTGCTCCCTGCTTTAGGACAGAAGGAGGATAAAAACCCAGCAGGTCCCCTCTAGAGCTGTCTCAGGGCTTGGCGGGGAGTGAATTCGGCCTTTGCCTGGCTCCCGGGACGGAGCAGCAGGGTGGCTGACCCACGCAGCCGGCTCGCTGCAGGTACAGGGTGCTGTGGGTCAGGGTGCAAGGGGATTGAAGCAGCTCTGTGTGGGCTCTGGACATGCCCACAAGCACGGTGTGGGCGGTCCGGCCTCAGGGTCACACAGAGAACTGTGTGGTAAGAGCCTCGTGTGACCTCTGCCCAAAGCCGACTCAGTCCGGTCCAGCCAAGTGTTACTCATCTCTCCTTTTTGAGAGTGACATAGCCACTCACCAACTCCCCAAAGGCCTGGAGCTGATCAAACTTCAGGAGCCTGAAG
Source organism: Rhombomys opimus (assembly GCA_010120015.1). NCBI lineage: Eukaryota > Metazoa > Chordata > Mammalia > Rodentia > Muridae > Rhombomys > Rhombomys opimus. The sequence continues at coordinate 3,857,317 of REGO01000124.1, forward strand.
CTAACCAACCAAACCAACAAACAACAAAAACTGTTTAACACCTGGTGACTGTCTCTACGCCGAGCTTCGGAGCCCTCCACTGGATTCCAGAAAACTGAGCGCCCGGCTCCAGCCCCTCAGCAACAGTTCAGTCACCCTCTCGGCCACTATCCCAGTCCTGTCACAGCAACCAAGATGAACCGTCTCTAGGAGAAAAGGAGGCTGCTAGCACATGGCTGCCCACAGGAGCACAGCTTTCTCATCGTGTGCTAACGGCGGCTGGAAAGTACCTGGCCCTCCCAGCTCGAGCAAAGGGTCTGTCCCTCAGAGCTGTAACTGTGTTCTTATTTGCCACCATCCTTCCTGTTCTGTGACAGCTGTTCTGAGCTCCCTTCGTTTTAAATAAATTTTGACATCAGAATCTACTGTGTCAACGTTGAGCCTCCTTTCGAGTGAATTTTCAGGGAAGAGTGAGGGCCTCAGTGGCCGGGGCCTGAGGAAACTCCCTTTCCTGGCTGCCCCCTACTCTCAGGCACCAGCACCACAGCAAGGGTTTCCTCCAGGCCCTGTCTCTGGCAGTGGAACAACAGTTTGAGGATCCCGACATCCACAGCCGAGGTTTTCAGTGGACAACACCGACCTCACAGAGCACGTTGGAGATTACACTAACCCATGAGGTGTGCAAGGCAGACAGACGGGTGGGTGAACTTTGTAGAAAGAAGTTTCTAATGCTTCATGTGTTCGCGTTCTTTTATAATGCATATTTAAAGGCAAACTCCTTATTTTCAGTTTGAAAAAGATAGTTCAATTCCATTTGCATCTATGTAAAGACCATCGAAATATTGATTCCCATCCTGACTCTAGCCTGTCAGACACAAGAAGATAAAATTTGCAACACTTTTAAGCCAAACATTCTAGCGTAACAAGATGCAAAGATACACTAATTTGATAAGAAAAAAAACAAAGCCTGGTTGCCTGTAATCAAGTCGTTATGTTTCTGTAAGAGGAGAAAGTTTTCTGGACATGCTGAAGTTTGTAAGATGCAGTGTCCTGGGGTCTGTGCCCAGGTGTGTCAGGCAAGACTCATCAGCATCGTGTGGCATGAGGCATGTACACGTGTGTGTGTGTGTGGGGGGGTGTATGTGTTCAGAGCCAAGGCTGTAGTGAGGTAATTAATGTCACCTGGGCATGCACAGCCAGATGCACCTTGGACTCCTTATGTGTCTTATTTGGAGTTAATGTTTGGTTATTACACACTCAGAAGCCTCTTACTGTTGCCAAACGTCTACCACCTGTCAGCAGAGCGCTCGATTCCTGCAGAAAGGGCAGCGGGCCTCTGAAACTGCCCAGGCTGCCGGGGCACACTGCCTTCCTGGTCGCACTTCACAGTAGAGGTGTCTGGGGTTTTACAGCACCGTGGAGTGAGAACTCTGAAAACCGCTACTGTCCTTGCCAAACTCCACAAAACCCCGTGGAGTCTCCTTCCTTCCTTGCTTTCAACATTGTGCGTGTGAAACGTTTATTTTCTACAACAAAACCGTCTTCTTTTATTGTCACTTGATTTTCTAAGATAATGGGTTAGAAAGTCAGGCAGTTTCTATTGCGTCCATAACCATCTGATTAACTTCTTTCTCCCTGTTTGCTGCCCATCTTGAACACATGCCTTCTACTATCCATTACTCCATAATGTAAAGTGCGTGTCCATTCCCTAATCTGCAAGTCAAGTCAAAACAACAATAATAATAATGTCTTTTTCTAAAGTTAGTGGTAATATTTAATGCATAGTGCAAGCTGTTTGCTTTATTTTATGGTTCATCTTTCTTCAGCTATATATTTAGCTTATTCATTCAACAAAAACTTCTGAGGATTATTTTGAAGTCTTATAATAAACACTTATTTTAAACTTCGCCAATTCAAAAGACCGTAAGCAGGACATGGAATCCTGACAAATGAAGACATTTGACAGGAATGGGATGATTTTCCCATGTGGGACATTAAATGCTGTGTAAGCTTGAGAAGGACTTTCATATGGAAAATGTAGGGATGAGACAAGTTCTTTTTGACCCAAGCGGGGAAGTGACAATGAGGAAAGCTGCAGAGGGTGGACTAGTACAGACCAGCAGTGCCAGAGCAGATGCTCCGCAGGAGTCACAGGTTCAAACTCAGGCAGGGATTGCCAGCAGCGGGGAAACAATCCAAGGACAGACGTGTGCTCATTCCAGGGCCTCATGATTCCGAAGCTCCTGTGCTGACAGGACTAGAGTCTAGTCACAGATGCCTGCTGGGAATCATGAATTTCTTTCTGACATCCATTTCTTTGTATTTTGTCTAGAGCCAACAGGTATCATTGTTAATGTCTACAGAATGATGTTTTGTCTTGATAGTATTGTTTTCTACTTCAGTCACTCTACTCAAACCAACTTTAAAATATTAATGACATATATTTGACAGATTACATTAATTGCAACTGTAAGTCAAGGAAAATGGAATGGACTTGTATAAAATTTGGTATCTCAGGAGAATTGGGTCAATATTTTTTAAATTGTCAAGGGGAGGGAGAGATAGTAAGACCTGGAGGGGACAGGATCTCCACAAGGAGAGCAACAGAACCAAAAAATCTGGGCCCAGGGGTCTTTTCTGAGACAGATACTCCAACCAAGGACCATTCATGGAGATAACCCAGAACCCCTGCACAGATGTAGCCCATGGCAGCTCAGTATTCAAGTGGGTACCCTAGTAAGGGGAACAGGGACTGTCTCTGACATGAACTCAGGGGCTGGGTTTTTTATCACATTCCCCTGTGGGGGAGCAGCCTTACCAGACCACAGAGAAAGACAATGCAGCCAGTCCTGATGAGACCTTATAGGATAGGGTCAGATGGAAGGGGAGGAGGCCCTTCCCTATCAGTGGACTGGGGGATGGGGCATGGGAGGAGATGAGGGAGGGAGGATGGAATTGGGAGGAGAGGAGCGAGGGGGTTACAGCTGGGATACAAAGTGAATAAACTGTAATTAATGTAAAAATAATTTAAAAAATGTCAAGGAGATGACAAACTGATTAGTGAGCTGAAGAAGTGAAATGAAAGGCTCCTGCAGAACACAGCAGGAGCTGTGAGATGTCAACTAGGCCTTTGATTACAGAACAGTGTCTTCTCCTCCCAACCCCCCGGCACCGCCACAACACCTAGAAGATGCCAGTGGCTGTCTCCATTTAAAGAGCAAAGTAAAACAGAAACCAGCTTTGTTTCACCATCCCACCAGAAATCAGACTTGAGGTGTGGGTGGAGTCTGAAATGCTGCAGGTTCTGATCCATCCTGTCAACCTTTCTAAAGTTGTTCTGAGGCACACATACTGACAGAAGAGAGGGAATGTGCAGCATCAGGCTGACGCCGAGGCTTTGACCAGTGGGAGTTGGGAAAGCGTCTAAGGCAGTGGTTCTCAACCTGTGGGTCACGAGCCCTTTGGGGGTGTCACATGACCTGTTCACAGGGTTGCATATCAGCTATCCCGAGTAACAGACATTTATGTTATAGTTCATAACAGTAGAAAAGCACAGTTCCAGCAACGAACTAAGTTCACAGTTGGGGTCACTGCAACACGAGCGTTCAGGGTCGCAGCATTAGGAAGGTCGAGTGCTCCTGCCCTAAGGCTTGGGGCACCCTTGTCTGTCTCACATTTGAGCTGTGAAGCCAAGGCCTGGTGGTGCTTAGAGCCCTCATCGCTGGTCAGGCTTGTTCCCATAATGCTTCATGTCATCATCAACAAATACTTACCATATTTCATTTTTCATGTCTTCATCCAAAACATTGAAAGTTTTCCCTTCTCCTTACAAGCGTTGTTATTAGAGGAGCAAAATCAAACACATAAACCCATCAGAAGAAGACTCTGAGAATACCTGTGTTATCTTTATTATCCTCATTTTAAGAGGCAATATGGTGGCACATACCAGTACTTGGGAGGTAGAGGTTCAGGAGTTCAAAGCTAGCCTCAGCTACACAGTGATCTCAAGAGCCAAAGAGACAACAGGAGACCACGTGAAACAACAAATCCCAGGAGAAAGGGTTCCCTCTTCTCATTGAATCATAATATAATCAAAGTGACACTGATGTTATCTTTATTGAAATTGTCCAAGTTGAAGGTTTTCTATGTAGAAATCTAACCTAGAGGCTGGGCGATGGGTGATGGTAGAAGGCTTGCCGTGCAAGAACAGGGATCTGAGTTTGCTTCCTGGAGCCCATGTGAAAAGCTGTGTGTCATGGAAGGTGCTTGGTCCCGGCATCCGAGAACTGGGGATAGGCCAGCTAGCCCGTAGTGAGGCCAGGGAGAGCCCAGAGACCCTGTTTCAAAGAAGTAAGTGTTAGTGCCCGAGGAACAAGTCCTGAGGTTGACCTCCGGCTTCACACTTACTCGAGCACACAAGGCACATGATTGTACACACACACACACACACACACACTAACCTGACTTTCACTTTCTTACTTATGCAGAATCCAAGGTTACATTTACCTGCTGACCATAGCAACTCTTAAAAAGATAGAAGGGTGCAGAGCTCAGACATCATTGGCGGGTGACCTGAGGGGCTGCCCTCTGATTGTCCAGTCTCCAGAGTGCTGCACAGCACAGGAGAACCCAGGAAGAGCCCAGGATTCTCTCTGAGAAAGACAGAGTAGAGGTTCCGGGAAAAAAAAAAAGACATTCTTTATAAAACATTAGTTTCAAATTGATTCCTAAGTTCCCAAGGGTGTATAAAAGACCAGTTTGGCAAAAAA
>REGO01000124.1:3862084-3907180 GCA_010120015.1 Rhombomys opimus
TTAGATTCAAGGCTTATCTGAAGCTTTTAAAATCAAAACCTTATAGCACCATTGGCATAAAAATAAACAAGTCAATGGAACAAAAACAGTTCAGGAAGGATAGTCATGCATATGGCCGGTTGAGTTAGAACAAACATTACCAATTCACTCAATAGCTCTACAACAACCCTTCAGCAGTGAGTGCAGAATATCAGATTGCGTGAGCAGAAAAAGTGGCAGAGTCCTTCCTCTGCTTGGTTTACAAAAACTAGCTTGAAATATGTCAGAGACATGAATGTAAAGACTGAAGGTAAAAGGAGAAGATTGTAGTCACTTGAGTTTAGGGAAATGTTTCTCATAAAGTCTGAAAGCATAGGTAGAAGAATGCGTGAGTGGGTTCAAAGCTTTCACCCACCAGAGAACACTGCTCGGCTTGTGCAAAGGGAGCCGGAGGGAAACAATTTTAGACCACGTGACCAGCTAATGAGTGTGTCTATAATATATCAAAACCACTCATAACTCAGTGAGGAGATAAATGAACCAAACTTAAATGAACAAGTCATTTGATCAAATATTTCACCAAAGATTTATGGATGACAGACAAGTCCGGGAAGTTCAGCACATTTTCTCGTCATGGAAACCGGGTGGAAGTCAGGCCAGGTCTGTCCCCCGTGCCAGCGCCACTGGAGGAGCGGCTCGGCCTGGCGGTACAGTGTGACAATGGTATGAGCGGCATCCTGTGCCCCTGCCAGCGCGGCCCATACACACACAGGCCCACGTACGGGTGAAAACGTGGATAGGGTCCTCTAACTGTGCGATCCCGACCTGGAGATCTCGGAGGTGTGCACCTCGAGAGAGCATAAACAATCACGATTGCAACGTTCCAGCCACAGAAGTGAGTGAGCGTTCGTGTGTGGCCGCAGGCAGGAGACTAAAGTCCGAGCTCCTGACACGGGCTGTGGCGAGGACAGAGGTGGCTTCCTGACAGGCGTGCTCACTGTCTCGCTTGCGTGCTTACTCCCGTGTTAGACGCACAGGCAAGGTCAGGCTGAACCGTCTGGAATGTGGGTGGTTAATTTTAATCAAGGACACCTAAACACAGCTCGGGGGAGACCAAAGAGCCCCCAAGCCTGGCATGTGGGGTTTTTCCACCCGAGTTGCTCAGGCCTACTGCCATTTCACACTCGCCCTTTTTTGTGGTTCTCAGTGTGCACGTCCCTCACAAGCACTGGGTGGCCACCACGTCCACTGACCCCTTTCAGTCATGAGGTACCTGTGACCTCGCCTTCTGACCTCTTGAATTTTTGGATTCCCCACATTCACCTTTTCCTGGGCTGAGTCCATATCCTTCTTGGACTACGTATTTATTGAGATCTAGAACTAGGCTTTTGTTGTGTCTTCCACAGCATCTAAGAAAATGTTTTGCGTAATGGAAGAGGTCCTCCAGGCGAAAGCTATGACAGTTACACACAGAAGTGTTTCCAAACTGGCCGGCCTCACCCCTCTATTCAGTTCCCTTACCAAAGTGGCTGGTGCCTGGTGTGGCGACACCAAGGCCTACGGGCATTCCACCAGGCAGAGGAAATCAGGCACAAGTGTACAGTTGTCAAGGGTCATGAAGAGGCGAGATTAGCCCGTGGTGAAAGAGGTCAGGATGGCAGCTACAGTTCTGGGTTATGTTGGGTATGGTAATGTGCCAAGCCTAGGCTGCTAAAATCACCTGTGTGTGATTAAGCTGCAGTGTATTCTTTTCTTCGTTAGAGCTTGCTTGTGTAATTGCCCAGATGAGAACTGCACAATGTAATCAGCTCTCTCTTAAATTCCCTTCAATCCTCTGTCCCCCGCTGACCTTGGAAATTCTGTGGAGAGAGTGGATTGTCCTGGATTTCGCTAATTACATCTCCCTGGTGCGTGCGAGCGACATGTTCTTCTCCGGCCTGCATGACCCAAGAAGGCTCAGTCTTGGGGGGAAGCACAGAAGGTGTGTTCTCTGCCAGGAGTTACATCGTGTGTGTGGGGGGGAAGCCAGAGGTCAAGGTCAAGCATCCTCCTCAATCACTCTTCACCTTGGTTTTCTGAGACAGGGTCTCTCACTGAGTCAGGAGCACATCAGTTGGGCTAGACTAGGTAGGGACCTTCAGGAAGTGAAGTCTAGAGGTAGAGGGATGGGTCATCACGCAAGTCTGACAACCTGATTTGGATCCTCAGTGTGTGCAAAGCCAGAGCTGTATCACAGCAGCTGTAACCCTATCACCCTGCTGTAGGGAGGTGGGAGATGATGAAGGGAGATTCCGCAGAAGCTCAAGGGACAGCTAGGTGTGAACAGGAAAGAACAAGAGTGAAGACCCCACCTCAAAGGGGAAGCTGAGAAACAGCACCCAAGGTTGTCCTCTGATCCCCAAACACACACCAAGACACTTGCATGCCCGCTCACCCATATACACGAGCATACCACGGGGGGGAGGGGAGGAGGAGAAAGAGGAAGAGGAGGAGAAGAAGGAGGAGGAAGAGGAGGAAGTCAGGGAGGAGGGGGAGGAAGAGGGGAAGGAGAAGGGGAGGGGAGGTGGGGGAGAGGAAGAGGAGGAAGAGGGGAGGCCTGGTGAGAGTGTTGGGTGAAATGACCTCTGAGGAGACGCCGTGGCTCCTGTGGGGCTGCAGTTAGTTGTTACAGGACGATGGTCACAAAGGGCGAGTCTGGCCCCTCCTGCGCTCTGGCTTCTTAGTTTGCAGTGTGGTTGTCTGCCGCTGTGAGTGTATCGCCACATGTCCTGACACAGTCCAGTTGGTGTTACTGTCACACGTTTGAATCTCCAAAGCGCGGGCTTGAACAACGCTTTTTATGTTGCCCAGCTTGGGGAGTTGGTTCTAGCAATGTAAAACATTAATTCAACCTGGAAGAGAGAAATTTCCCTAAAAGATACAAGACAATTACCATAAAAAGGATTGTGTGTGTGTGTGTGTGTGTGTGTGTGTGTGTGTGTGTGTGGTACAACTGCCCACCCTGCCCCCCAGCCTGTCAGCCAGGAGCTTACAAGCCCAAAGAGAAAGCGTAACAGCCGAGTAAAGGGTTAAGTTTTATAAAACTTGGAACAAATATTCAACTTCTTTATTTTAATTTCCTGGTACAAGTTCATTCTTCTGTGTATTAGCATATGAGTATTTGTGACACTCACAAACAATGGTGAGGACAGGAGTGAAAGCAGGCAACACCACAAATGAGGCCTGTGTCCCAAACACACAGACAAGTGTGAAAGACAGACGACCGGCCAGTGGATAAGGATTCCAGTGATACAATGTCAAAGCAAAAGTAGTTTGATTGAAAAATAAGGCTGGGCAAGCCGATGAGAGTGTGAAGCCCAGCTGCGCACGAAGGACGAGGAAACGGTGCCACCCACACGAGCAGGTAAGCAGAGAGGACAGGAGTGGGACAGGAGGGTGTAAGAGGAAGTATCGGGAAAGACCCTGACGTGAGAAGACACATTGGCAAGAAGAGAGGGTGAAGTGCAGTGCGCGAATGCAGGTCGTGGACTGGAGAACCCACGCGTGTCTGCACACCAGCCTCTCCTGGAAAGGCCACATGTGGGAAGTCCCGGACACTCGGGGGTTCCACCAAAGGTCAGCGTTGCCCGAGCAGCGTTCGCCCGCCGCGGGTCTGCTGTGCACCGAGTCATCCCAGGACACGCACCAGCCTGGCTCACTTTGCCTGTGTAAACCTCTCAGTCGGAAGGCAGCTGCAGCTTTGATGTGCCCCGCCCACACCCAGGGTCTCAGGACCCCTTTGTTCACCATCGCTTGCAGTGGCCGCAGCCCACAAAGGTTCTATGAGCTACCTCTTCACTCTAGTACGTCCAAGTGGTTTTTCCTCTTCTTCTCTCGCTAAAGGAGCCGTGTGGGTGTCTGGGCATCTGAGTCAAAGCTTCCAACCAGAATATAAATAAAATCCTGCTCTCGGTCAAAAGCAGCCAGTGTCAGCTGGTGTAAACCAGACCACGCTATGTACCTAAAACCTTGAAAGCCATTGAAATGGATTCTCACTCCGAGTTTCCAAAAACATCAGAACAAATAGCCAAGTTGGCTTAATCCCTAGTTTCTACATATGCATTCTGTTTGTTGCGCATGGGCAGGGCGCTCGAGCAAATCGGTTCAACAATGTGATTCGCCTGAGTTCGTATACACTGCTATTTTATGTGTGTAGGTGTTTGCCTGGCTCCTAATGGCCAGAGGACGGTGTCAGATTCCCTGGAACTGAAGATAGTTGGGAGCCAGCATGGGTGCCGGGAATTGAACCCAGGACTTCTGGAAGAGCAGCCAGTGCTCTTCACCGCTGAGCCATCTGCCCAGCCTTTTGCCTAAGATGTTTCTATGGTGTGGTTTCAACCTTAGCCACACAGACTTCTAAAGCAGAGAGGATCACAGGCCATCGTGACCTCAGATGACTTCTGCTGATTTTTCACAGTTGATGAGATTCTCTTTGAGCAATAGTCTTATTCTAAGAATAAAAACTGAACATGCCACAGGGCCCAGGGCAGAGGGAGATCTGCTCAGATGTGCAACTCGGCGAGGTGTGCGCCTTTCCAGATGATGAGGAGTGTCCGGCTGGGGCTAGCCTGCCTGTCTGCAGCCTTGGTCAGGGGCAAGAGTGTCTTCTCTCGAGGCTGTTGTATTAGGCACAGCGTTCGTGTAAGAGCAATTTCAGAAACAATGGAAAATGGACAGTACTGCAGAAGTTTAGGTAGGAAACCGCAGCTCCGAGCTGCAGCCAGGAGCCCTCTCTGACCTCATTCCCGATTTGTCAGCTGCACTAAGGGGGAAACGTGTTTACATTTAAAGATACTCACTGGTCTAGCCCTGCCCATGCCTCTTCAAAGTTCACACCTAAAGTGTGAAGCTCGTCTCTATGAGTTAGTGAGATCTAATCACAGGAAAATTGCTGCTAACTTCAGATTAGTTTTATTTCCATGATGAAGCATCTGTCTTATAAAAAAATGACTAGAATTCTTCCCTTTTGAACAGAGAGGTCATTTGTGAGAAATAACCAACTCATTTCCTGATCAGCAGTGTTCCAGCCACGTCTGCCTCGAGCTCTTCAGCACTCTCATTTGCAGCCGGCCCTGGTCCACCTGACAGTGTCTTGCAGCTCCACAGCTCTCTGGCCTGGGGCTGTGTCCCGTGGGGTCGCCTTCCTCCCCTGGTGTTTGTCCTGGAGTGCAGCGGAGCAAAAGTGGAGACTTCATGTTCTTTCACCTAATTTGTTTTTTCATTTCCTTCCACCCAAATTCAAAAGAGGACAGGAATATTTGAAACATATTTTTTAAAAAGGAAAATAATCTGACCTTAAATAGCTCTTTAGGAAGGCTGCCTTTTTTTTTTTTTTTTTTTTTTTTTTTTTTTTTGCAGAGGTGTGTGTGTTGTTTTTACTGGCAGTACCAAGTTTTTGGAGTAGAGAAACATGAGTTCATCGAGTGAGGCGATGGCAGTCCCCAGGCAGACAGGGCTAGTATGTGTTGATAACAGCCGCAGTCCATAAGCTCAAGATAACAGCCATTTCCGATTGGTCCAGGGTAACAGACACAGCTTCTCCCTGCCATGAGGCCCACGCCAGCAGAGCGCCTCACTCCTCTGGGGGCCGGGCTTGGCCCTTGCCTTGCCCCTGTGGACAATGAGCTTTAAAAACAGAAGGTTCGCTTATTCTGTGTGCATGGACACACGTATGGAAGACCAGCTGCAGCAGGCGGCTCTCTCCTTCCACCGTGCGGGTCCCAGGGACCACGCCTGATTGTTGGTTTGGCGCCTTAGTGGCTGAGCCTCTCACAGGCCTGGCAGTGAGCTTTTAGTTTTCTCAGATTGACCTTGCTCTCTGACTTCCCATGCTTACGTGTGAGCATCACTGAGCAGGCAGCTTCCTTACCTCTGCGGGTCACCAGTAAATCCTCAGAAATTAGCACAGGCACAGGCAATGCAGACGGACAATAATGACTGTGAGTGAACGATTCAGTAGGTGTGGTCGGCACAGTCGCTGAAGCCTTCAAATGCGTGCACAGCCAGTCACACGTTTAACAGTGAAACATACAAACGAGGGTCACAAGTTTGGCAAGGTAATGAAATCACCCCAGACTTTATCAGATGAGGGGTATGTGCCAGTCACTGGCACATGCTCTGTAACCCTTACCCTCACAGGAGCACTGTGAAGAGGGGCTGTTCTCATGTGCCTCACAAAGGCACACACTGGGGCCGAGGGAGGCCAGCAAGGCCTCCGAGTCTGGGGAGCAGGTAAAGGGATCCTGACTTGCGGTGTTTGTACTCATGGATCTGTGAATTAGCATTTCCTCAGTCAGCTGTTCATCCTGCCAGATGCTCTGGCTCTGCCCGGGTCTCCAACTTGCCCCTTCTGGAGAGAACTTGTAGCCTCCAGGAACAGAGGAGGGCGAGCATTTCTCTAAGGTTTTCACACCGCAGTGCACATGTGCAAGATGGAGGAAGTAGACAGAAGAAGAGGAGGAGGAAGAGGAGGAGGAGGAAGAGGAGGAGAACAGCAGCAGCAGCAGCAGCAGCAAGCATTCTGTCTAAAGGAGCCTGTGGCATTTCCACCCTCAGAAAATGGGAACCAAGCGAGCCTTATCAGATGTTTATGCCAACCTGGGCTGATCTTTGTTGCTTGAGACAGGGCGTCCAGCTCTCTATGTAGTCAAGCAGGATCTTGAATTTCCAGTCCTCCTGAGTCCTTCAATCAAAGCCATGCATGCCCCCTTCCCCAATTTATGAAGGGCTGGGAATTGAACCCAAGACTTCATGCTTGCTTTGTTAGTACTCTGCCAGCTGAGCTACACCCGCAGCCCCTGGTTGAGTTTTATAAAGCTATAAGGAAGGGAGCCATACAAGACTGAGCATGGTGGCCTTGAGGGAATAGTACTCAGCCCAGCACAGGCAGAGCCTGGGCTGCTTGGTGTGTTTGTAGCAGCAGTGGGGCAGAGAAGCTTATTACAGTGCTGAACGTCTTAAGAATGTTCAGTATTACTCTGTAGTAGTAATTAGGAGAATCAAACACTGAACTTCACCTGTTTCTATCTTTATGCGTTTGGGTAAGTCACCTAACCTCTCTTAATTTCTCTTAAATTAGGTCCAAAAATAGTATCCACTACACAAGATATATAGGTTTAAAATAGACATATAAATGGTAATAGATGATAGATAGATGATAGATGACAGATAGATGGATGGTATGTGATAGGTTGATGATAGATGACAGATAGATAGATGACAGATAGATAGATGACACACAGATAGATGATAGATAGATGATAGGTAGATAATAGATGACTGATAGACATATAGATGATATATGCATTGATAGATAGATGATTGATAGATGATGGATAATAGATAGATGATAGATACATAAATGACTGATAGAGATAGATACATAGATAGATGCATTGATAGATAGATAGATAGATAGATAGATAGATAGATAGATAGATAGATGGATGGATGATGCATGATAGATGATAGATACATAAATGACTGATAGAGATAGAGAGATGATAGATAGGTGATAGATTATGGATGAAAGATGATAGATAGATAGATAGATGACTGATAGATAATAGATAGATACATAGATGATAGAAAGATGATGGATGATAGATAGATGACAGATAGGTGATAGATGATAGATAGATGATAGATAGATGACAGATAGATGATAGGTAGATGATAGATGACTGATAGACATATAGATGATATATGCATTGATAGATGATGGATGATAGATGATAGATAGATGACAGATAGATAGATAGATAGACAGATGATAGGTAGACAATAGACAGATGGTGGATGATAGGTAGATGATAGATAAATAGATAAATGATAGATGATAAACAGATGATGGATGGCTGATAGATAGGTGATAGATAGATGACAGATAGATAGATAGATGATGGATGATAGATGATAGATAGATAGATAGATAGATAGATAGATAGATAGATAGATAGATAGGTGGTAGACAGACAATAGACAGATGATGGAGGGATGGCAGATAGAAGGCTCTTGGTGCTGACACACATGTACACTGTTCATGCTAGGGCGTCGTGTGACACACAGCATGCCCTATACACAAGTTTTTTGTCCTAATTCTTTCTCATGAAACCTCACATGGAATCCACATGTGGGGAACCAATGTCAGAAGCATCTCTGCTTTGCCCTTTCTCCAATGTCTTCATGCCCATGCTGCAACCTGCAATGTCAGAAGCTCAAATCCCTGTGGAAGAGGTGGGCTCCTCCAGCCTGGCCTTTCCTCTGAGGCCCAGACTCCACATGTAAGCAGGTGCTGACCTGTGCAGCCAGTGTCCGTCCAGTGGGCACACACGAACTAGGGGCTAACATCCCTCACCCCCTATTCCCAAGCAGCGTTGCCAACCAGATCCCCCTCTCTCCGACTCCTGAGCAGCAACTGCACTTCTCTCATTAGCATGAAGCTAAACCTCTGAATACCTCCTGGCTCTCACTTTACATTTATTCTGACCTGCTTTAAAATCCTCCCGATTTGTTCCACGGCAGCACGAAATTCCATCCAACATGGCTATTTTCAGACTCGTGAACATTTGAGTCCATTCTTCCTCCCCCACTGTTCGGTGCTCTGTACTTGATATTCCTTCTCTGTTTCAGCCACTGCAGTCGGTGTTCTGCTGTTTGCAGCAGACTCATCACTACCATCTGGCAATCTATGGCTTTTGCTTCCTGCCAACTCTTATGGCCATGAACTCTCCAGTTGTTTTGATGTACAATTTAAGAGTTTGTTGAACAAATGCTGAGAGGAAGCCAGAAGCCACTTGACGAGGGAATGAAAGCAGACATGACATATAGTTTAAGCAAGAGTATCTTGATCAGATTTGCATTTCAAATGGGCCTTTATAGCCGGGTTTGGTGGCCAGCGCTTTAATCCCAGCACCTTGGGGCAGAGGCAGGCCTCTGAGTTCGAGGCCAGCCTGGTCTACAGAGCAAGTCCAGGACAGCCAGGGCTGTCACAGAGAAACCCTGTCTTGAAAAACCAAAGAAAAGAAATAGTAATAATAAAGTAAAAGGGTCTTTATGTCACTCCTGTGCAGAAGAACTTAATCCTTGTTTTACGAAAGAGCAATCCTACCGTCTAAGAATTTGAGTAAACAATAGTTTCTAAGGAAGGGAAGCCTTAATCCCGATTTTCTAAGACTGAATGTCTATTTGTTCTTAAACATTTTATTCACAAAACACAAAACTGCCTGCCATGTGCTTTCACAGGCTCTGCGAACATAGAACCAATGCCCATGTCCACCAGCTTAGGCACAGCCTGTGTGCTGTGGCACCTCTGATCTGATCTGAGGAAGCGTCCGTTCCCCTCTCTGCGGCCTTGCCTTTCGCCTTCCACTCTTCCCTGGTTCGAAGGGTGAGGTCGATGAGGCAGAGAGCTGGCCTTCAGCTCTGTTTGGAAATCACCCACGTGTTGGTTGGTTTCGGAGAAGCCTGGCCGTTCTTGTGGTGGCTAAGTTGGGTTGGAGGACAAGCAGGAAATTGACCAATGCTCCCACTTGACGTCCTTTGCAGCTCATGAGCAACGGCCCTAAGGATTCCCTTACACACTGCATCACAAGTTTCCAGAAGAGAAACAGAGCCAGTGAAGCTGAGACTCTCACCCAGAGGGAGTGCGCGCACAAAGCGCTCCCTGGCCTCACGAGCACCAAGAGAAAGGAAGAACACAATTGTGCACTCTCGGAGTCTCAGCATTTTTACAGAGTCACCTCTAAGGCCATGGCCTTGACCCCGAGGATGATGAGGACAGCGTGGGCTAAAGGGTTATTTTGACTAATCGAAAGATGATCTCCACTATAAATAGCCCTGGCCTCAGAACAGATGCATAAGAAATTCAGCAATGGAAAATCATGATTAATAGCACTGAACACTCAAGTAGCATTTAGCTTTCTCAGACCACATTCATCTTAACCTTGTAAGAACCCTGTGGTTGAATGGGTGGCGGAGACCCAGGTGACAGGCAAGGCAACCAGTGCTCAGAAGACTAATAACTCATCTGAAATACTGGTGGACGCGCAGGGTTAGAACCCGTGTCTCTAACCCTCCAGCCCGCAGCAGGAGTTGCTCATGGGCGTGCACCCCAGCATGTTGCATGGGGCTCATGGGTGATGTTTGCTGCAGCCTGAGCAGTCGTAAGTCTAAACACAGTCAAGGCCTGTTACACTTTTAAACAAGCCTAAATGGTCATGTTCAACTTTCAGACCACAGGTCAAAACACAGTTGTCTCAGTTCCTCCTGTCTGTAGCTTTGGTCAAGGGCCGGTATGATGCTCCTGGTACCACCGTGGATGAGAACTGCTCCTGTGACTTTTGAGGACACAGTCTGGGTTTCAAACACCAAATTCTGTTTGCCCACCGGGACCCATGAGAGTGCTGGGGCCCCCGGTGGAGCCAGCTGTGAGAGTGCTGGGTCCCCCGGTGGGGCCTCCTGTGAGAGTGCTGGGTCCCCCGGTGGGGCCAGCTGTGAGAGTGCTGGGGCCCCCCGGTGGAGCCAGCTGTCTAGCCGAAGTTTCGGCGTTTTGGATCCTCTGCCCCTCAAATACAGTGCTCACTGGTTGTTGACATCTTGGAGCCAGGGAACAGGTCAGGAACAGAGGGCCTCTGAAAGACTCTACCCAGCAGGATATTGAAGCAGATGCTGAGGCTCATAGCCAAACTTTGGGCAGAGTGCAGGGAATCTTAGGAAAGAAGGGGGAGATAGAAAGACATGGAGAGGACAGGAGCTCTATAAAGAGATCAACAGAACCAAAAAACCTGGGCCCAGGAGTCTTTTCTGAGACTGACACTCCAAACAAGGACCATTCATGGAGATAACCTAGAACCCCTGCACAGATGTAGTCCATGGCAGCTCAGTCTCCAAGTGTGTTCCCTAGTAAGGGGAACAGAGACTGTCTCTGACATGAACACAGTAGCTGGTTCTTTGATCATATCCCCCTGATTGGGGAGCATCCTTGCCAGGCCACAGAGGAAGACAATGCTGACAGTCCTGATAAGACTTGATAGGCTAGGGTCAGATAGAAGGGGAGGAGGACCTTATCAGTGGACTAGGGAAGGAGCATGGGAGGAGAATAGGAAGGGAGAGAGGACAAGTTTGGGAGGAAACAAGGGAGGGGGCTACAGCCAGGATACAAAGTGAATAAATTGTAATAAATAAATAAAAATTAAACAAAAAAACTACTTAATTCTCTTTTTTCTAGAAAGCAGCCATGGACAATTCTTAAATAATGCTGTCTATGTTCAATACAATCTTAACCACAAAATTGAGCAGTCACTCATGGATGGCCCACAGTTTACAGCAAACCAGTTCCTTCTATAGATTATTGTGTATGTATCTGAGCCTCCTCCAAGCTCAGTGATTGAAGCAGTAAGCCAGCATCTGGAGCTTGCTGCCTCTGCACAGCACAGCAAGGAGAGTTTCTGCTCCTAACTGGTGACAGAACAAATTCTAAGAACCAGTTCTCACTGGCTTCTGGGAACCAGAGCTCTGGCAATTTGGTTTGCATCCCCTAAAAACAGACAGAAATGAAGATGGATATAAAATTATGGATATTGTCCCAAGACAAAAGAGTAAAAGAATGAGAAGAAGCGGAGGATGGGGTAAGAGAAGAAAACATAAGCCTCATCCAGGCTGGTTTTGTCCCTGTGTATGGACAGGCACTAACCACTCTGAAATTTCTGAGTTTCTTCAGAGACTGAGTAAGACTGTGAAGGCCCCTGAGGAATTTAGAAACCTCTGAGGGAAGCATGGATGAAGTGACATGTGGCATATTTTTAAAGCAGGATGCTATTATTCATTACTCGGTAATTCTCCAGTTGGCGGAGTTATCAGCCTCACTGTGGCTGGATCCGAACAGGAGCCAACAGTAGTTATTCAGTGTGCCAGAGACATAATTAAAGGGGCAAAGGATGCAGAAAGAAGATGTATTCTATGTCTGAAATATGGCTCAGCAGTTAACAGAATGTACTGTTCTTGCGAAGACCCAGGTTCAGTTCCCAGCACCCACATCAGGCAGCTCACTACTGCCTACACTTGGCGCCCTCTTCTGGCCTCCAAGGCATCTGCACTCACACAGTGAATCCATGCATGTACATGTGAATAGAAAACATATGTATTGGGGAGGAGGCTGGCTCTGTGGTCAAGAGCACTTACTGCTTTTGCACAGGAAGTGGACTCAATTTTCAGCACCCATGTGGCAGCTCACAACATCTGCGATTCCAGTCCAGAGCATCCGATGCCTTCTTCTGGCACGCATGCAGGCAAAATACCGGTGCTCATACCGTTTTCAAAGAAATAAAATGCATTACCAGTGTGAAGAGAGCACTGCTTAAGTGTGCACAAGCCTCAGGCTCCTGGGCAGAACAACAGGACAACCCACAAACAACGAGCATTCGACAAAAAACAAAGAAGCACTGCAAGCTGAGGGGTCCAGTGGAGAAAGCGGTGTCCATGCTGTTGGCCTGTGCTTTCTAGGTCACAATTCCCTTCCAACGTGTGGTCTGAAGTTTGAGTCATTTGAGCCCAGACAAATCCTAAAAGAGTCCATCTCTGCCTTAGGAGACTTACAGGCAGGTCGGCTGGCTGCACGCAAGCCTGACCTGCTGCAGAGGGACCTGGACCCCAAGCAACACCAAGTAAGCTGGCCGTGAGGTAGTGAGGCAGCCTCGCTCCTACTCCTCCACCTAAGCAGCGAATTTCTGCTTAGAAAAGCGAACGCTGCTCATTTGAGTCCCACTCTCTCGAAGCTTCAGCACAAATGTGAAGTGAAATAACATCAAAATTAAGAAATTTCTCTTAGCACTTTGCTACTCAATCATAAAACAGAAAATAAACCACCAAATACAAATTAAGAATAAGTCAATTAGTGTAAGTCAATGTATAAATGAAATGCATACACACACACACACACACACACACCCTATGTGGGTATAAAAACTAAGCAAATCACCACATAAATTATTATATTTTAAAATACTGGGAGCCAGGCAGCATTCTGCTTTGTTTTGAATTATTATGAATATCTAAAATATTTCCAAAGTTTATGTTTCAAAGCTGTCACAGTCTTAGCAATTTCCAGGCTGTTTAGATTATTCAAAGTCATTAAAATTTTCACACAATGAAACATTTCAAGAAGCATAAAATTACTTATGCTGCTGAGCACAGTGGCGTACACCTTTAATCCCAGCACACAGGAGGCAGAGGCAGGAGGATCTCCGTGTTTTTGAGGCCAGCCCGGTTTTACATAGACAGCCAGGACGACTTAGTGAGACCTCGCCTTAAAAAAAGAAAAAGAATTAAACACACCAAAGTGAACAGTCTGCTTCCTGCCCGCTCTTGACAGGCCGAGAACAGTGTGGTGAGAGGAAGATCCTGTTTTCCACGTGGGCTCGCAGGAGCAGGGGTGCCAGTCTCTGGCTGGTGCAGCTCCAGGCTCACAGGCCACCAGCCTGAAAATTCAGGCTGCCAACAAAGCACAGATGAAAAGAGCGCAAAGCCCCGGAAGGTTCGGACCAGGGGCTCCCGGAGAACCCTGGCCCGGGGGCTTTATGGAGTGAATGTGTGGCAGTGTGAGGGTGGGACGATTGATTTGCTGTTCTCAGGCGCGACAGGGCAAGTGGGCCACTCTTCGGCACAGACGTGTAAGCAATACTTTCCTTCACAGCGTAGGAATGCAGCGAGCTGTGACTAACGTCTTGTGGTTCTTTCTAGTATAATAAAATATAATAATATCTATGGAGTTTGCCTGCAAAAGTGTTCCAGGCTATTTCAGAAGCAAAGCCTTAGACAATGTGCTGACATCCTGACAGAAGAGAGACCAGTCTCCGATTGGCACCCCGGTCTTCAGCAAGCAAGGAGTCAGGGTTCCATGGGCGCAATGACAGACAGCGTCACAGAGATAAGAGGAACTGGGATCTCAACCCAAGCAGGGGGCATCGCAGCCTTAAGACTTAACCTACTTGCGGGATCTGATTTTGGCATGAGATCGGATGGAAAATGTTGTGACTAGAGGTTCGAATTGCTGGGGCAGAAGTGACTTCTGGAGGCTTCTAGAATGCCCCTCCCTCGCTCTCTTTCTCCAGATTTCTATTCCCAAGCTGTCCACAGCGTGAGGATACCTGAAGTGTCAGGACTGAGCGTCAGGAGGCCCACACCCCCGAGGTTCTGTCTGCCACGCCCTCACTGCGATGATATTTTTAGACTTTGGTTGAAATTTTCACAATTATTTCATTTCCCGCCTGGGGTAGCTTATGAGATCACAGATTCCTAAGCCCGTGAGTAAGAAAATGCTGGGTCAGAGGCAACACAGAAAGAGCCTGCGTGTTCTTGATGCAGAGTGTGGGGACCTGAAACTGGCATTTTCAGGCTCGACGGACCACTCACGGGACAAAACTGGGCTGTGGGGCCTCTCATCTGCAATCCAAGCCCGATTCCAGATCAGGCTACACAGTGAGCTCCAGCCCAGCCCAGCCTCCAAGAGAAAGCAAGACTTCAAAAATCAAACAAACAAGTGGAAATCACTATTTATGCTGACTTTAACAATTCTATCTTCTTCCAGAGATGTTTATTCATAAGGATTTGATCAAGGTGGCATCTATGAGGTAGTACCCAGTAGTGGACTCATGATGATGATGATGATGATGATGATGATCATGATGATGATGATGATCATGATGTTGCCTGGCGGCACTCAAGGGCACGGAAAACCTTTTTCTTTGGTCGGTAATCTCTCAGCTTTCAACAGCTCCATCTGTCTGCTGGTTGAGGCTGCTCTGGGTTCATTTCTAGAAACAAGTGGGCCACTAACTGTGAATCCTGGCCTGGAGCAAATGACTTATCAGGAGAAAATAGGACATATTTTAACATTTTGTAGAAACACCAGGATTTTTATTAAGTCATCCACTCTCCTGGCAAAGGGTAGGGAACACGGCTCAGCTGGTGGGTATCACCGGATGGAATGGTTGCTACAACACAGGGACAAACACCCTTCATTACAAGTAACCAAGGTGAACCATTGAATTCACACAATCAAAAACATCACTAGAGTAAACCACTGTTCACCAGACTTTCTTGTGTGTAAAACACTCAGAACTCTTGTTTTGAATCTATTTCAGTGAATATAATCTTTCTTCATTTTTTTCTTTTCAATCAGGTTTCTAGAATTTAACAACAAATCAAACATGTTCTCAAATCTGAGCTGTCTTTTGAAAAGTAGAGAATTGCTGGTGCAAGAATTAGAAGATTTTCAAGTTGTTCCAACCAAGGGTTTTTCAAGCCATCATGACTGACTTCTATTGCTCAATTGCTCTAGAAATAGACCCTGTTACAAGTAGAACTTAAAACTCAACAACCATTAAACATAAAAAACATAGCACGAAAGTCTTCAGACCAGGGAGCATGGAGACTGCCATTCTCTAAGGTAAAGGACACCGTGGCTTCATGAAATACAACTCAACATTTGACAGAGCAAGCAGCTCATGACTGTTATACACAGACAGTCTAGGGACACGCACTCGGCTATGGCCACCCTCCTGAAAAAGACAGCAGAGTCCACCTCGACCATAGCTACAATCAAATAGTAGACCATTATGGTCAATTACAAATAAGAATGAATTCAGGACAAAATTGCAATAAAGATCAAATCTGACTTTTGTTCCCATTCATGTTCATAGTGCGTCCTTCAGTTTGAAAACTCCTCTATCCAGAAATTGTAAAATCCTAACTGCCACCTTCAGCTGTCATTTCTGGGAAGTTCTGTACAGTTCTAAACTATAAATAATGCCCAATGAATAATGAAACTGGACATTTAAGCATAAATCAATAGTTAATTACAGAAGAGTATGATAATTAGTCTTATTAGTTTTCTAAGTCCAATTATGGCATGCACAGATAAGCTGACTGTAATATTTTGTTTAAAGTCCAGGTATTTACTTTTCTCCCACAGCTGCGTAAACACTTCTAATAAAATCTGTAACTGTGGAAATGCCTCATGAAGGAGGCAGTTCTGGGCACCTGGAAACAGGGCCTGCAGCACTATTGGTGATCACTTAGACAGCATCCTATGAACTAACCTAGAAGTAGAAGAAACTAAACTGATTTATCTAGCTTCCCTTGCAGCTACATATGAACATGTTCTATCTTTCTAGCCAAAGTAACTGAAATAGAAGTCTGCCAGGTAACCTCTGAGGAACTTTTATTCACTGATAGAAGTGGTCATAGTCAAAAGTGCTTCTTCACAACTTGAATGTACACATGGTCTCTGAAATGTAGGAGGTATAGTATGAAAAGAAATGTCAAGAGAGTTGCAAAAATGCCAAATTGCCTGTCTTCAAGCTGCTGGACCAATACCAATTGCCACATACCCCTTTTTACATGATAACCCTTTTAAAATCAAAGCCACTATTGGCTGGCTTTTCTGTTACTGACAATGAAAAGCCCTAACAACAAAAATTAATATGAGAACCAGCTAACAATTTCTGCTTAAATATATTTGCCTTATATGTGAAAGTCAGAAGGGAGTGGAGTCACAGATAGTTACACAAACCTAAAATGGTGTAGTTCAATTGCTCTATACCAAATACCCTTTCCTGTGTTTGGAGTAATCTGACAACGGCATTCTGAGGGAGGCCCCAGAGAAGACATGACAATCAGTGAATCCAACAGGTAATCCAGAAATAAGCTCGCACGTGAATAGCCAACTGGTTTACCTTCTAGTTCACTGGTTTTTCTTCTGATGTAGTCTGCAGTTGAACTCCCTGAAGTCATCAATCGAGTCACAGTATTCTTCAGTGCTGTGATAGGGTGAAGAGCACTTCCCGTCTCTCTTTTTAAACTAGCTGTGCGCTTTTGCGTTGCTGACTGTATCACGGCAAACATCTTGGCAAGATTAGTGTGAGGTCCATGTCAGGTAATCTACAGATCCATGTTTCACTCGGGTTGTTTCTAGACATGTGTTTTCTTTCACTTGCAGCATGTTGTCCTGTATTTCATTTTTCCTTGACTGTCTGTGTTTTATTAGGGGACAACAGTTTTTTCAGTTCTGTCATACTGACCTCATGAAGAAAGAACTCACCAATAAGTCCAAGCAGTGAAGCTAAGTCATCACAAGGTCTGTGTTTATCCACACTGTTACCTCTTCTTAGCAGCTCCCAGTAGGTTAGGGCATGTCAAGCCCTTCCAGGATGGTGAGGAGAAGCCAAATTGCTAGATGTGATGTTTGGAAGGTCAAGGTGTTCTGTGTGTGTCTCAGTCTCTCTGTCTCTAAGGACACTGTTTATACAACACTCCTACGCTGTCTGCACAAAACTAGGAAGAATGTCTGTGGTGAAGGTCTGTGCTGGTTCCCACAGGCCTTCCAGTCTGGTGAGGTTTCAGCCATAGGTGAAACACAGTGAATGTCTAGGATTTAAGGAGATATAAAACCTCTGAGTTTCAGAGATTTAAGGAGACTCGGACACGTAGAACCTAATTCTCTGAGCTAGAAGGGTAAGGAGGTCGCCTCTTGGTGAGAACTGTGCAAACTGTGGTGCCTGACAAGAATCTGCAGGCCTGACTCCACTGTCGCAGCAAGCTCTAGGCTGATGAACCCCAGGGCCCTGCTCAGTGCCCAGAGGCTGGGGAAGCAATCAAGAAGACCTAGAGTCTTACCTCTGACAGGAAACTGGGATCTTGTCTGATCAGCGTCTTGTCCATGGTGCTTCCTTGTGGTCTAGCCCAGGGAAGTCTTTATAAACTCATTGAGAACATCTCTCAGTGCAGAGTTCTTAGATACAGTGCCTCTAACATCACCATGACGATTGGAGAGCTCAGTGTGTGAAAACACTTGCTCCAGGAAGAATCTGTAGACCTGGATTTGTCTCTCGGGTATGCAGGGAAGAGGTCACAGGAAGTGCTGAGGATGAAGAATCAGGACTGAAGGTCTCTAGAGATATTGGGCTTTGGTGATTCTCTCACTCAAACTAGGTAGATGCTCATTTCTCAGCAGCAAGCACATATACACGCCCCTCTGGTAGCGAACTGGGGACTGTAATTTGAGCACCCCTATCCCTGGGCTGTGTAGCCCGTGGAGGAATTTTAATGATGATATTCCTTCTTCTTTCTTTCTTTCTTTCTTTCTTTCTTTCTTTCTTTCTTTCTTCTTCTTCTTCTTCCTCTTCCTCCTCCTCCTCCTCCTCCTCCTCCTCCTCTTCTTCTTCTTCGACCATGTCTCATTTATTTTAGGCTGTTCTCAAACTCACTATGTAGCTGATGCTGACCTTGAACTGCTGATGCTCTTGATACTGACACTCAGCCTCCATGCTGGTATCCCAGGTATCCTAGCATATCTGGCAAAACCAACTCTTTGTACTATGGCCCTGGGAGATTCGTGATGTCTAGTCCTATCTGCTGTGGAAGCTAGGGCACTTAGGATATAGTCCTTCAAGTGGGTGTTGTAGATGTTGGGGTACTTCGTGAATGAATAGACTCCTTCAAGAAATAAAAAGACCTATGTTCATTCCTGGGAGGTGCTGAGGGAGAAGGTTTGGGAAGGGTTTGGTTCACACTCAGGTGTCCAGGCTCCAGGAAGTCTGGTATGTATGCTATTAACTCCCAGTGTAGTTCGGTTAGAGGCCAGACTGTCAGTCAGCAGTGTGGAAGAGTGTGCAGGACACTCCTTCTGGGAGAAAATGGAGACTGTGCTTTTAAACCCTTCTCTGCATCCTGAAGAGCCTACACCCCTGTTAAAAAACACCCCTCAAGAGGATAAGATGTGCCTCATCATTTTTGTTCCAAATGAGGCAAAGTAAAACTCCTTCCAAAGGGGACTACATTTATAGGAGGAAAAAAGCTCAGGAAACGCAAAACTCCCTTTAAGGATCAAGAATTGTGTTGGCATTTTGGTGGGATTTGCATCTGTAGATTGCCTTCGGCAGGATGGCCATTTTCACTATGTTAATCCTAGAGATCCATGAGCATGGGAGATCTTTCATCTTCTCATATATTCTTCAATTTCTTTCTTCAGAGACTTGAAGTTCTTGTCATACAGGTCTTTCATTTGCTTGGTTAGAGTTACACCAAGATACTTTATGTTTTTTGGTTCACAATAGTTATTGTGAAGGACGTTGTTTCCCTAATGCCTGTTTGTCATTTTTTAACAGGAGGGCTACTGGTTTTCTTTTCTTTTTTGAGTTAAATTTTTTTCCAGCCACTTTGCTAAAGGTGCTTATCAACTGTAGACATTCCCTGGTAGAATTTTGGGGGTAGTATACTATCATATCATCTGTGAATAGTAATACTTTGATTTCTTCCTTTCCAGTGTATTCCTTGATCTCCTTGAGTTGTCTTATTGCTCTAGCTGAATATTGAATGGCAAAGAAGCACTTAAAAAAATGCTCAACATCATTAGTCATTAGGGAAATGCAAATCATAATGACTCTGTGATTCCATCTTATACCTAGTAGAATGGCTAATACCAAAAACTCAAATGACAGCTCATTTTGGTGAGGATGCGGGGAAAGGGGAACCCTCCTCCATTGCTGGTGGAAGTGCAAACTTGCACAACCACTTTGGAAATCAATCTGGCACTCAGAAAATTAGGAATAGCTCTACCTCAAGACCCAGATATACCACTCCTGGGCATATACCCAAAAAATGTTCCACCATTCAACAAGGATGTTTGTTCAACTATGTTCATACAGCTTTATTGTATGAGCAGAATATTCATACCAGAATATTGTAATAACCAGAAACTAGAAACAATCCAAATGTTCCTCAGCTGAAGAATGGATAAAGAAACTGTGGTGCATCCACACAGTGGAACGCTGCTTGGCTGTTTAAAACAAGGATAGCATGGGATTTGCAGGCAAATGGATGGATATGAGAAAGATCATCCCAAGTGAGGTAACCCAGACCCAGGAAGACAGGTGGTATATATTCATTTATAAGCAGATGTTAGCTGTATAATACAGGACACCCATATTACAATCCACAAACCTAAAGAAGTTAAGAAACAAGGACCCTAGGGAGGATGCTTAATTCTCACTCCGAAGGGCAAATAGAACAGACCCCAGAAGCAGCAGAAGAGAGGGGAAAGGATGGGAGCCTACCATCGATGTCTTCTGTAAGACTCCACCCAGCAGGGGATCAAAGCAGATGCCGAGACCCACAGCATGGGGGAAGAGCACAGGGAGTCTTATGGAGAGTGGGGGCGAGGGGAGGAGAAGGACCCAGAGTGGACAGGAGCCCCACAAGGAGACCAACAGAGCCAACAAATCTGGGCCTGGGTTGGGTGTGGGGGCTGTGAAGACTGATGCACCCACCAAGGACCACAGCTGGAGAGGACCTAGACCCCTGCTCAGATGTAGCCCATGTAGTGGGGGACTGCAGAGCAGGAAGGACAAGAGGACGAGCCCCGTGCTCCCTGTCGTACTCTAGCCCTGCTCACACCTGAAGGTCTTCACAGTTCACTGTGTCCACACCACACTACCTCACCGCAACATAAACCGCGAGTCAGGGCTTTTCCTCTTCTCCTGCTGGCTGTGGTCACTTTCCCTCACTGAAACACCAATTAAGTGACAAGAGATTTTATCTGTTCATTTAGAGAAGTGCCAGGACAAGTTGGGTTTCGTTAAGCAAATATTTCTAGACTAATGTTGGTGACGCTTGGAACACTTAAGCCATCTCACATCCAAGCCTGCAAAGCCAAGGGCAGGAAGAGAGACAGAGGGGTGGGAGGTGGGTGATGGATGGATGGATAGATAGATAGGGAGGGAGGGGAGACAGAGACAAACACAAAGAGACAGGAACAGAGACAGCCAGCTTGGGCAGTAGGATTATCCCAGATGTGTCCTGCTCCAGGCTTCCTGTTAATATAGAGTTTTACTTCCTGGTTGTTGACTGATTTCAACTGCTCTCGGATCTGCAACACCGTCTTCATATATTTGTTGAGATGATGAGAAGAGATTATAAATGTGAAATGTTGTATGTAGTGGAAAGGTCGTCTGTGCACTTAAGACACCCCATAATAACCATCTGTCCTCGGTGGTAAGTCTTCCTGACACAGTACAGCAAATTACACAATTAGGAGACCATGTGGGGCTATAAGGAATCTGGGTGCTTTGATTTTCTTGCATTTACACACTTGTCTGGTCTTCCCTGGGTCCAGCCTTCAGGCACATAACTCTACCCTGCAGTCTCCCTCGGTGAAAATCACCCCCAGCTGCACCACCCGGGGGTGCCCACAATTGCTCAACCTTGTGAGCCCTTGGCCGTTTGCAGTGGCACCTGACAGGAGCATCAGGGAACATGATTAACAATGTCCTGTGCTCACCAAGACAGGCTTCTGGCCCGGCTGGATGCTGGCCGAAGACATCTGGAAAGAGCAATGCCAAATGATCCCTATTTTCCAAGAATTAAAGCAAGGTGGAACGTTTCCGAATGGAGCCTGGATGTTATTCCTGAAATCTAGGCCACATAAGGTTAGAGGCATATTGATTTTCAGTTTCAAGATAAATTGGCCATCTTTGGCCTTTCAGGAAAACAACCACAATTTTAAGTGATGAGGAACAGATGGCACATGCTGAAGCCTCCACTGGAAAGCTCCAGGCGGGCTTAATTGTCAAGGTAGCCACAACCGCTGTGTCCTGCCACAGACTGACGGAAGAATGACAAACGCTTTCATGTGGCGAAGATGACCACAGCTGCTTGTCAGGGCAGAGCTGAAGCAATCGCACTTGCCGCATTCCAGGGCGGCCTCGGAGGGAGCAATTACATGTCGGAGTCGGGTTCAAGAAGACAAAAAATAGGTTAGAAGTTTTTTGAGAAGAATTCCGGTCTGATGGTGTCCTTACCTACAAGACGGGTGTGGCCCCACCTCAGTGCCGTCTTCCGCCTGCTCTTCCTGTGCCTCTTCTGCTTTTCCAGCAGCTTGTTTCAAACCGCAGCCCCAAAACTATGTCCTCCCGATTGAACATGGCTTCCTGTAGGGATGATGGAGGTTAGTAAGAACTGCGCAGCTACTGAGGCTCAGTAATGTTCAGTGAGTGTACAAAGCTGGCAGAGGATGTTCAGAAAGCTAGGTCCACAAGGACCCTCCCTGGCATCACAATAATCAAGAAGTCATCCAGGAAGGAGGAGACCAGCTCTTCAGTGGAGAGTTGTGTCAAAACTCCAGGGATCCTCTCTCAGAGAGCGTCACCCACGATAAGAAGGGGCTTTCTGGAGATACAATGACCTGAGGTTCACCTGTGTGCCTTGGAAAAGTCTCTTTGGCCATGATCCCTTAAGGAACCAAAATACGCTATCAGTTCACCAAGAGAGACTTGGGCAAACCGTTTCTTTCATCTGCCATTGCTTCCTGTGTCCAGGGAGTAGATGTTGGCTCAGATCTCCTTAGGAAAAGTATGTTTATTCTTATATTTACCTAAGTCATACTAGGTAACCGGTAAGAATGGCCATTTGGACTATTTGTCAAATAGATAGCTAGGGTCACCCTCACAGAGTCCTGGGAGCTTCCATTGCCCCCAGGTTCCTCGCTCATCCCAGAGATGACCCCACCCTACTCCAGTTCTCTCTCTCCCTCCATCCTCCTCACACGTGGTCCCCCTCCCATCCCCACCCCATCTCCTACCCATCCAACCCCCCGTGTCTATTCTCTTTCCCCTTCTGAATGAAATTCAAGCATCCTCCCTTGGGCCCTGCTTGTTACTTAGCTTCTTTGGGTCTGTGGATTGCAGTGTGGTTACCCTGTGCTGTGTGGCTAATATCCAATAATAAGTGAGTGGATCAAAGGCCCCAACATAAAACCCAACACACTAAATCTATTAGAAGAAAAAGTGAGGAAGAGACTTGACCTCATTGGCACAGGAGACAACTTCCTGAACAGAACACCAACAGCACAGGCTCTAAGATCAACAATAAGTGGGACCTCATGAAACTGAAAAAGCTTCTGTAAAGCAAAGGACACTGCCATCAGAACAAAACAACAACCTACAGACTGGGAAAAGATCTTCACCAACCCTACATCCGACAGAGGGCTAATATCCAGAATATACATAAAAAATTCAAGAAAATAGACATCAACAAACCAAATAACCCAATTAAAAAATGGGGTACAGAGCTGAACAGAGAATTCTTGACAGAGGAATATCGAATGGCAGAGAAGCACTTAAAGAACTGCTCAACATCCTTAGTCATCAGAAAAATGCAAATCAAAATGACCCTGAGATTCCATTTTACACCCATCAGAATGGCTGAGACTAAAAACTCAAATGACAGCTCATGTTGGTGAGGATATGGAGCAAGGGGAGCCCTCCTCCATTGCTTGTGGGAGGGCAAACTTGTACAACCACTTTGGAAATCAAGCTGAGGATTTCTCAGAAAATCGGAAATGGCTCTACCTCAAGACCCGGCTATACCACTCCTGGGCATATACTCCATAGACGCTCCACAATATCACAAGGACACTTGCTCAACTATGTAAATAGCAGCTTTATTCGTAATAGCCAGGAACTGGAAATAATGTAGATGTCCCTCAACTGAAGAATGGGTACAGAAACTATGGTACATTTACACAATCCAGTATAACTCAGCTATTAAAAACAATGACATCAAAGATCATCCTGAGTGAACCCAGAAGCAGAAAGGCACAGGGGTAAGTAAACCTGGTTCTCATGAAAGGAATCATCCTTTCCTTCCAGAAGAGTCCCAAGTGACAAGGCACTGCCTTCCCTGCTAGGCGGTGTGTATTTCACCAAGACTGATATTTGCTTACCTCTGATCTCCACTGACTTTTAAAAATCATTAAGAACATTAGAAACTTTCCATCATGCTTCTAACGGCTTCTGTCTCCTTCACATAAAATGCTCGTTTTTCTAACAAAATATTTATGAAAAAGAACCCCAGACTTGCCGGAACCAATTAATCAGATTGGTTCAGATTTTCTTCTCCCACTATGACAAAGCCAGCTAATAACCAAAGGTCCTGAATGTTCACACCCAGACTGACATGTCATACATGTCCAAAACACAATCTGGTTTTGCCACTTACGTGTTTATTACATACAACTTAATGCTACATTCAGATGGCAAGAAACCCTAGAACATCAAATGTACATTTAAAGCAAGCGAAGCAGAGATTCCTCCGTATGAAGAGGCTGCAGTACAACCTGCCTGATTCACAGCACCAACTTGCCACTGGCCGGCAGGAGCTGACGTGCACGCTGGGAAGCTGAAGCCTCGGGAGGGAGTCTCTGTGTCTCTCCTTTTCTCACCTTTGAAGATGGAAAGAGAAAGAAATTCAAGTTGCCACCAAGACCTGTATCGACCACCAACTGCATTGTTCGGCACAGCTGGAAAAGACATTTATTTAGTGGTCATATGGAATAAACTTAGTATTTGAAAATTATTGGTCATCATGTTGAGGCTACATAGTTCTAACATGTAATCTTTACAACCTGTGTGATTTTTTTTATAACAACTTATTTTGACAAGGCAGCTGCTTTACAAGCCCTAATCTGTGTGGGGTCTGCTCTGTAGGGTTTTACTTCTGGGTAACCCTACCTCCTCCATCATCAGCCTTATTGCAATCAGGAATAAAACTGTGTTGATAAAAAGCAATCAACTAATGAATCTCTGGGATTTGTCTAACTTGAAAACACTGTGTTGAACTGTGTAGTTAGTTTCCTGGGCATTAACAATGTTCTGCTGTTTTAGTACTATTCACCCTCTGCTCAATATTCCCTCTATACTCCTTACAGCAGATAGACGGGTCTAATAAGCAATACCGGAAACAGAATGCAGGACCCAGGCTTAAGGAGTCCTTGTTGACATGAGAGCATGAAGTCAAGGAGGTTTGGGCTAAATATAATCACGTAAATGCATTGCCCCTCCTTCTTCACCTCTCTCCTATTCTTTTTATTGAGACACCGAGTTCCTATTCTCTTGGCTGCTTCTCACTTAGCGATCCAAGAAAAAAAATTATTCTTCCATGAGAAGGTGCTTTCTCTCTGGTATGTGAGCAGATCCTCAACAAGCTTGTGGTGTCCCGTCATCTGGTCACCTAGCTTTTCTTCTGTCACCTTCTGGGGTTTGTGTGTGCCAGTCTGTCCTCCACACTGAATTGGTTTTCATGAAGGGTGGTGCACGGGCTGTGCCTGAGCTCATTTTCGTATGCGTGGATGGTCAGTTATTGTACCTTTTCCTGAGAAGACCGCCTTGCTCCCCTGTGCTGCTCTAAAGATCCATTGTCTATCCCTGCACTGGCTTTCTGGCTTTCTAGCTTGTCCCATTTATCTGTCTGCTCATTCACTCTTCCTTGATTACCACGTTGTCTTATCTGGACTGCTGGAAAAAAATCACTACAGCCCAAAAAGCATCAACAAAATATGTTCATCTTTCAAAGTTCTGGAAGCCAAGAAAACAAAGGTCAGGAGAGTCTTGCTGCTATGTCCCCACACGGTGGGGTAAAGGTCATTGTTCCATATCTCTTCTTTCTTCTTTAAAATGGCTTACTGTTTATATAGTACAATCCGAATGATTAAGATACGCATGGAACAATTTAAGTTTACAAATTACAATTAATACTTGTGTGCTGTCCTTCATGTGGCATGAGGTAATGCTTCAAGATGCGGCTCTTCACCTTCACCCCTTCCAGCTAAGGGACCAGTTGGAGGCCTCCAACCTGTGATGCCTGGGGGATGAAATATATTCACGGAGTATGCTATGAGATGCCCATATATCGAGGCAAACATCTTCCTGGGTCCACTGTTACAATTTCTGATGAGACTATGATCCAAATTGTAAGTAATTAAAACAAGAGCTGACCCTCAGCAAGCAGCAGCGCCCCCCTGCCCACTGCCTTCAACCTGAGGGGCTGGCTGCCCTGGGTGTGAACCGACCTCAGCCCCCGCTGGGCTCACACCCACTGGCCTTCCCTCAGAACCAAACCTTCCGCTTGTTGTCCGTCTCTGGCTTCTTCCCTCCTGACCCCCCACCATCACAGACCCCATAAGAGGTTAAACCACAGCTCCTCAAACCCCAGCTACACAAGCCGCTGGCTCTGACCGCTAGAAAGCCCTGAGAACAGCCCCTGGGGTTACCACAATCTTTTCCTTCCTCTTCCTGTCTTTAGAATGCAAAACAGAAATCTTCATTTGTCCCCCGAGCCTCTCCTGAAGAGTGGATTGGAGTTCTTCTTCGGCTACTTTACTTTTATTAAATCACTATATATGGTTTTCTATGACTTGGGGGCTTATATCCTATCTTGTTTATCTATTTATTCACAATTCTAAACAACTATTTTTCTCAATAAGTAGTCAGTAAATCACAGTGCCATTCTCTTTTAATTATTGAGGTTTTATTAATTTTAATATGTCCCAAACCTTCACTGCTCTTCTTTCTCAGAATTATACCGAGGGTCTTTTATTTTTTTAAATTGAGCCATAGTTTTAGTATATTGAAATACATATGTTACTATAAACAGATATTTTAATAGGAGTACATGTTAAATTGTCCACTTTACTCACTTAATGTCTGCACCCTTTCCACACGTGGTAGTTTGTGTGAGCATTTGGTTTTCACTCTTTCTGTCCAAGGCTGAGGACAGCTTCTGTCTCCTCTCAGCCCACAGCTCCTCTCGTGTCATTATTTGGAGGGTCACCAGCCTGAGCAACCGTTTGAAGGCGCGACCGAAACGGTTCGATGAAGCTGTTGAGACTCTGGACCAGGTTTGTCAGCGCAGTTAGCAACCGGGGCTCAGGCTTGGACTCAGCGCCAGGCCTTTTGTGCTTGTCTCCTCCTACCTCAGCTTTGTTGGAGTCCAAGGGTCGAAAGCGCGGTTCAGGGCAGGTGCAATTCCACAGAGGGCCACCAGGGGTCGCCCAGCCGTGGCTCCGGAGCGCGGCTGCAGCGCGGGCATCACCGCGTCAGCCCTGACTGCCCAAAGCCTGCAGCCTCCTGTCCTTGCTCACACACCCACACAAAACTTCCTCGGGAAAAACAAACTCCTCTGGGCACAGCTGAGCGTCGTCACTGAGCGAAACAGGGCAGGCTTGCGCCGTTTCCCGGTACCCACCGTGGATGGCGCTGGGAAGGGCCGAGGGTGAGCGCCCAGAGCGCTGCGGACCCTGCTCCACCCTCCAGCTGCGGTCCATGGCCTTAAATCCCACCGCTAAGCTTCAGGGCCGCGGCGGGGACGCTGAGGACAGGAACCAACTCCAGAGCCTCGTGGAAGACACAGGAGCATGGGCAAGGGAGGCCGCGGGAGGAGAGAGAGAGGCCTGAGCCCCCACCTGCTGGACCCTGTGATGTCAGGCAAAGCTGACACTGAAGTGCAGGCAGCTCAGGGTCCCGCCTCAGCATCCTCAGGTCCCCAGCTCAGCATCCTCAGGTCCCCAGCTCAGCATCCCGCGTCAGTGTCCCCAGGTCCCCAGCGTCCAGAGCCCACAGGAACTCCGTGCTGGCCGTCAATCAGCCAAAGTGTCTGGAAAACACTGACCCAGAAGAAAATGTCTTGACTCTAGTGGCCTGGTGCTTGGACTGAGTCGGAACCCAGTCTTGAGGAAAGCGTGTGGAAAAACTAAACTCTCGCTTGTTCCCTGTTCTTGGGCCTGAGAATGAGAGAGGACACATTTAAAACCTCAGTCAGGCCCCCGGAGCTGGGAGCCTGCTCCTACTTGTTATTGTGTTTGGAGACAGGCTCCTGTGACACAGGGCCCGGGCTGGGCTGCCACATCCATCCTCCTCGGCGTCCAGAGTGCGGGCATGAACGTCACTAACAGGCTCCATCCGGCTCCAGGGGCCTTCAGGCAGAGCTGGGCATGCTCAGTCTCCCCCTCCCGCCCCCACACCCTCTTCCTCTCTCTGGATTTTCACTCAGTCTGAAGACTTTCAGAGAATAAAATCTGAATAAAAGCTGAACTCGACAGCAGACTTGCATGTGCCCAAAGCTAGATCAGAAGACTGTCCCAGTAGGCTTCTTGTTAGGCTTCTTGCCAGCTGAGTGTGGGTGTGTGTGTCTGTGTATCTGTGTCTGTGTTTGTGTGTGTCTGTGTGTCTGTGTTTGTGTGTGTGTGTGTGTGTGTGTGTGTGTGTGACTTGTGTGTAGGTTTGCACATGTGTCCGGAAGCAGGGGTGAACGGAAGCCAGGGCGTGCCTTCCTGGCTCACTCTCCACCTTGTCTTTGAGATGGTCTTTCGGTGACTCTGGAGCCCGTCTGTAGCTAGACTGGTCTGCAGTGAGCACTGAGAACCCTGCCGCCTGCCCTGTCAGCTTTCACACAGGCGCTGAGAGCCCACGCTCAGGCTTGTCCACTCTTTGCTGAGCAGCATCTCCCTGCTGGCCATTTGTCCAGTTTTTCTTTTTTTCTGTTGACCCATCACCTATCTGTCGCTCTTTTTTTCTCTCTGCCTTGCTCTCTAGCTCTCTCCTCTCTATACAAGGAATATATGTTCTTTCAAAGAAATAACACCCCAAATCTTTACACACACACTCAAAGGAAAGCTTTCAAGCACAGCTTTCACCACAGTTAGTGTGTGTATGGAGGGTAGTCACGGAGATGACTAGAAAAAATTTAACATGAACTTTAGTTACACTGGCTTGTTCATTGGTAGAAGCTGAGCAGAACCTAGATGGAGACACCTCCACAGGCACACAACAGCTGTCCACACACACGTGAGGAGGGCTGGCCTCGGCGGGACTGACACTGTAAACCCTGCTGCCATTCCCTGTGTGTCCACCTGAGCCTGGCCTGTCTCTTGGCACTTTGAGCATTAGACAGAAAATTAGTTTTGCATGGGGGAAACCAGGATCCAAAGCTGTGGCTGCCTCGGGTGTGGGGTTGGGGGCACAGAGGAGGTCTCAGCCATGCTCTAGGTCTTTTGGGGGGGTCTTTTCATTCTATGCTGCTTGACCGGAGTTCTGTCTGAAGCTGGGGTTCACTCTCTGCAGGAGCTAAGGGGCCTCTCATTCTCGAAGGCATTTCATAAGCTGCCCTTCTCCCTGATTCACCCCACTTGCCTGCGGGCAGAGCCCCTGGCAGGCAGAGAACACACAGAGCTGGTTCTCGAGGCAGCGGCCTGCCAATGTTTGTCCACTTAATCGGCAGAGGTGAAAAGCCTGCCAGCCCCAGAGCTCAGATCTTGCTGCTGTGCCTCCCCGTGGTGGCTCCACAGCCACTTTGCTCACAGAAATGAGAACTGGGAATGGCTGTGTCGATGCACTCTGGAGCCCTGTTCAAAAGCAAAGAGGCGATCAGCAATGCTGTTTTGTGCCCTTAGCATGACGAACACAACAGCGCGCTCTCCTTTTAGCTCTTCTGTAGTCTGTTTTAGATGATGCACTTGACTGAAAGGAAGTAGTTTTTTCCTACCAAAAGCACTCAGTTTATTAGATAAGTAGACTAAAATAATCTAAAAACTAAGACAAGACAGCAAACTATAACTGGTCAGAACCTCCCCGCCAGAGAGTTTGTCTGTGAAGTTTTCCCTGTCAACATAGATGTAGCAACAGCCCAGGACTTTAAGGAATGAACTGTTAAACACGAAACAACAAACCTCCAAGAAGGAGGCTGAGAAACATTCCCATGGGCTTTGGTTTGTTAATAATTTCTTAGATTCCAAGGAGAGCAAAGGATTAAAGAAAAAATGGAAATGTTGGATTTAATTAAAATTCTGAAGTTAAAGAAAACAGCAAACTACATTGAAAGAAATGGGGGAAAAGCACAGAGGCAGCTCCACCAAACCCAGATCAGACGCAAAGTCGGTGCCCAGAATACAAGGAACTCCAAGGTTCTAGCCATAAGCAAACAACCCTGTTTAAAAGCGAAGCCAGAATGGGGTGCAGTCACCTCCTGGGCTCTAGGTGGCGCTCTGGTCACCACCCGCCCACCTGGCTCATCGCAGTCCACTCAGTAACTATGGATGCACAGTGGGTACACTCAGTAACAGTGTGGAAAATGCACAGTGGACAAGGGATCTCAACAGCCCCTGTCCTCTACCACCTCGCTGACCACCATCACCCCCAACCCTGCTGCTGGCCAGCGCTGTGCAGGGCATGGCAGTACACTGGGAAGAGCAGGCCAACTTCCCTCAGGACCTCCAGTGTCTCAGGTGGTCACACCATCTCCTGTCCCCACTGCGATGGTGAGCACACCCATTCACAGCCTTGCTGGAGCCAGTCCTTCCTGGAGAGCAGCAGGAGCAGCAAGGGCGTTCACTGCTGTCTTCACACTCAGGCTGTCTGATGCTCCGCATCCTCTCTGCTGCCAGCTGTCTGCTCTTTATTTTGGGGTGTTTTTTCTTTTGGACTGTTTTGCATCTGCCTGGGGTCTCCATTTTTCAGATGTGTGTGCTGGTGCCCAGCCATCACTTGTCCTCGTTGTCTCCCCCATATGCCAGAGTTTCACTTGCTTTTTTGGGCAAAAAATATTCTTTCTTCTTCTTCTTTTTTTTTTTTTTTTTTTTGTGGTGATAATGATTGAACACAGGACACTCACACAAGCCAGGCTCCATCTCCAGCAAGTATTTGTGGTGTGTGTGTTGCACACAGCACACTTTGCTTACCCACTCACTACTCTACCCACGGGCCTCCGGTCAGCTCTCACCGTTTGATGGGCAGTGAATACGCCCCTGTGACGCCTGACGTGAAGATGCCTAGTCCTGCACATCCTGAGGGGCTCTTCCTGCATCCTCACCCTCCAGGGACTGAGAGGCTGCTCCGGCAGAGGACCCAAGTTCAGCTCCCAGCACCCACGTCAGCGGGGCACAACCACCCATGACGCCATCTCAGAAAGAGGTACTACCCTACTCTGGCCTCTGCAGGTACCACACATTCGCACACATGCACATGCACGCCCATCCACAAATAAAAATAAAATACATATGTTTTTGAAATTACATTGCCAAGAAGATTATAATCCCCCAGGTCCTCACTTCTCAAGGCTGGAATGGGGGGATTACAGGATGAAATGTGGAGGTGACAGGTGACAGGCAGTGACAGCTGCGTGACCCCCGGGGCTCTGCAGAAACACGCTCTTTTCTCAGTGTGCTATACTGTACTTTCTATATGTTCTCAGTCGTGACTGCCCACAGATAAACACATTGGTGGCGCACATACAAACAGGACGTTAGCCACCCATGAACACATACAAACGGGACGTTAGCCACCCATGAACACATACAAACCGGACGTTAGCCACCCATGAGAACAAGCTCCTGCTGTGCGACTCCGTGGAGGAAGCTGCTCGACACTGTGCCTGACACATGCGGGGAAAAGGGCGTTGATCATCACGCTGCCTCCTGCCAGCACAACACGTTACACACACACAACACATGCACACATCCTAGCTGAAGTGAAATAACAGAAAATGTAAAGCACAGCAAACAGAGGTGAGATTAGACACATATGAAGTGACTACAGATAGCGAGCGGGCTCACATCTGTGCTGCCCACCACTTTGCTCGGCCAGACACACACACACATACACACACACACACAGAACTCACACACACAGACACATACACAGACACACACAGACACACACACACAGAACTCACACACACAGACACATACACAGACACACACAGAGACACACACACACACACAGAACTCACACACACACAGACACACACACAGGCACATGTCAGGCAACCAGGAGGAGGTGGCATTGTAGGAATAAGCCCTTCAGCGGATCTGAGAGCCGTAGCTGCTAACTGTGTCGCTTGTCTCCGTTACCAGTGGACACACTGCACACACACCGAAGCCATTTCAGCTTCTTGTGAGCTCATGGCACTCATGATGATGCAAACTGAAATCAGAGTGGGTGGCAGGAAGGCCGGCCTTCTTCTGCAGGAATCAGCTAAATTCCTGTTACCTTTTTCACTCTGATGGATTTCATCTTGTTTTTGTTTTGGTTTTGTTTTGCTTCTGTTTGCTCACTGGAATAAAACCAATTGTGGTTTTCAATGGGGAAAAGGTGCGGGATTTTCCCGGCAGGCCATTGATGACCCCCATGGCATCACCCACTTGTAATTTTTCTCTTCGTTACATAATGAAAATGCCAGCACCTGCCACGTGCTATCCAGAGCCTGACTGTTGCCATGTGTCTGCTTTCTTAGGTGGAAGACTGCCTACCAAAGACTGCTTTGATGATTAAAAATAAAGGGCTAAAGGTCATCTTGAGGAGAGAGGGAGCTGTGTTAGTTCATAGACGTGGAGACAGACCTCGCTCTTGGCATGCGCTCAGCTGATTTGAATATCCGTTTATCCACCCCACCAGCCAGCTGGGAGTCCCCACACAGATATTACTTCCTGTGAGATAGGCTGGAAGGCTTGTTGACGAAGAACTGATAAAGAATCTCCTGAGAGCCTTGGCTTGCTCAGCACAAAGCTCTCCTGGAGGAAGTGAACGTTTAGAACTTGAATGTGTACTCGCTTTCCCTTCCACTCAGAGGCAGAAGCCGGCCTTCCAGCAAGAATAGAGGCATGCTGCCCACAGTGCGGGCCGAGCCTCCTGCCTGTCGCCGGTGCGGAGATAAACCGCACCTGCCAGAGCTGCGCGCCTCGCTCAGCCATGAGGAAGAACAAAGCACTGCTGGTGCAAAAGTGGATGTGGCTGGACATTACTGCGCTAAGCAAAACAAAGCATGTACAGAGGAAGGATCGTGTGTTTCCTCTGGTATGTGAAATTTAGAAAGAAAAAAAAGCACAGAAATTAACAGTAAGGTTGCCAAGGGTGTGGGAGAAGGAGGAGGGCAGAGATGACGATGAGGGGGTAATGGGGGAGTAAATGTGATCAGGTGTCCGTGTGTCTGACGTCATAGTGAAGCCAGTACTCTTTAGTGTTAATGCATACAATGAAAATAATAGAGCAGAGCGACAGATGTTTCAGTTAGTAAAGTGCCAGTGAGGCTGGCGCAGGGCAGAGTTTGGACTCCTAGCATCTCCACAGAAGTTCGGGGGCTGCGCATGTTCGCGACCCAGGGCTGCAGGGAAGCAGAGAGGATTCCCAGCTCCGTCCCGAGAGCGGCTGAGTGTGATATCCAGGCACAATGACAGACCTGTGTCAAACTCAGATGGATTCATCTGCCCCTCCCCATAGGCCACCCAGCCTCTCTGGGCCCTCCCGTGCTTCCAGGAAAGCCCCGCTCCTGGGACCCCACACCCCATGGCTCCACACCCGGCTGCCCCCGCCTCTGGTTGCCCGGATATGACTCAAATTAGGGCATCTGGCATGGAAGCCAGGAGCAGGTGGCAGAGGAGGGACCAGCAGGGTGTGCTGGCCCAGGACAGGGACTGCCGCGGCCTCCAGAAGCTGTGCTCAGAGACACAACTAGGAATAGAGCTTCAGGTGTCAGCACCCAAGAGGGACGCAACTAGGAATAGAGCTTCAGGTGTCAGCACCCAAGAGGGACACACTATCCCAGAGCCCAAACAACCTGTCCTCTGGAACACTGTACACACCGCCACAGAAATAAAAAACTGATCTGAACAAAAAGGAAGATTCATCTACAAACTCCTTCAGGTGTTCAAATCCCAATGCAGAAAACAAACAAACAAACAAACAAAAAAAAAAACAAAAAAAACTGGGACACGTCTCCAAAGAGTCCGAATAAAATAGGAAGTCAATCCAAGACATGAAAATAGAGTCTAATAAAAAGGCAGAACTGCTGAGGGAAACCCAACCTAAAATGATAGAGAAAATGAAAAACTCAGTAATCCAAATAAAAGTCTCAGTGGAGAGCGTCACAAATAGATTGGATCATGTGGAAAACGGAATATCAGGACCAGAAGACGATGCAGAAGAATCGGCTCAGGCAGGAAAGATTAGTGAAACAAGTAAAGAAATATCGGCAGAACAAATGAAAACTTTGGGACACCATGAAAAAAAGCTATCCTTCCAATTACAGGCATAGAAATAAAAAGAAAGGAAAAGGGCATAGCCAAGAATATTCTCAATAAACACGCTGAAGAAAGTTCCCAAACCTAGGGAAGAAACCTCATCCAAGAGGGCCTACCCTCTTGGGGATGGGGATGGGGGTGGGGATGGGGAAGGATTGAGCAAAATGCAGGCTTTAAGGAAACACCATATGGAAATCTATAATCTTGCAATTTAAGTAACAGATCCAGTCAGTGGGGATAGTGAATACAGCTGATGTGAAACGACAGAGCGACCCTCTGGGTGAAAGGTTCAATGGGGAGGGGGCGGGGCTATGAGAAGGCCGAGTAGAGTTAGGTTAGCTAAAACCAAGGGTTATGAAGAAGCTTCTGTAAGTCCACTAGTTTGTAGGCTAATCAAGTGCATGGAGTTCCGACATAATTTCCCTCCGTGGGCGAGCAATACTGTCCCAATAAGACATGGATTGAAAATGAAGACCGTAGTGGCCGGCACGGGACCTTCTCTGTGGGGCATGAGCCAGGCCAGGGAGGCTCCAGAGGCCCCTAAAACAGTGAAAGCCATCGCCAGCGCGGGATGCTGAACGTTACAGCGTCAGTCTCGAATGATGTGCCCATCCGAGCAAAGGTGCTGCCATGGCTGCTTTCTGACTGGCTCTGAGATTTAGTGCAGCTCAAAAGTCCGTGGCTGGAAGGTCGCGGGCCCTCGAGGGGCACCTCGCTGCACCTTTGTTAAATGATCGCTTGGTCAGTGTGCCTTTTAATATGTAAGTCTGCACCCCAGACCTGTGCCGCCCTCAGCTTTGGTCAGAGAAGCTTCTGTTTGCAGTGGGTTTGAGGCAGTGCAGAGACACACATCTGCTGAAGGTTCCGAGTGTGTGTGCGTGTGCTGCTCAGCAGTGGGTGAATGGCCTGTGCTGACCTCCCTCCCTTTCCAGGGTTAAAGGAACACTGCAGAAGCAAGAGCAGAACGAACGTTAAGAGCTGGTAGGTACGCAGAACTGCGATGCTTGCCTCTGGACACAGTGTGGCTGGCGTGCTCACGGAAGCTGAGGTTGAGTAAACAAGACCTGCACAAGATCAAGCCCGAGAATTCCAGTGTGGGGGGGAGAGGTCCTGACACCCCGCCCCGGGGGGGAGCATCCAGAGTGTGCCGATGGCTCCTCAGGGAGGAGAGCGAGCTTCTCTGAGGGCGTTGTTGTTCACGACCAAGTGGATGGGCTCACACCAGTGCCCACGTGGAGAGCAAAACTGAACTCATTAAAAACTGGACTTATTAATAACCAAGAATAAGAAGAATGTGAAGCTGGGCAGTGACTGGGTGTAGCCGTGTTATAGTGCACAGACTCAAACGCTGATTTCTGTGCCCCCATATCTGGTCACGCTGATACGTAAATAAAGAGGCTCGACCAGCCATCCGAGCAGGGGAGAGAACAGGGCTGGGCTTCCTGCAGGGAAAGGGGAGAGAAAGGAAGTGGGGCGTCAGCCACGGCGGAGGCCCAGGAGACAGTGACGGTGCTGGTGGCAAAAGTGCAGAAGAGTGTCAGAGAATAAGCCAAAATTACAACAGCATCAGTAAAGTGGATCATGACGGAGGAGAATGGTGTCAGCCTCTCCTCTACAAGCACATGTGCATGAGAAGAGCCTGTGCTCTTCTCACACACACTTACACACATATGCACTCACACATGCACACACAAACATACACATGAACGCACACATCCAGACACACAAACACAGGTGTACATACACACACATACACATGCACACAATCACACACACACATACAAACACACAGGCGCACACACACATGCATGCTTGCACGCACACACCAGACACACACTGCCCCTGGGGTCTGACGTCTGATGCTCAGAGTTCCCTGCACAGTAACTCACAGTGAAAAGGGCAAGCTGTGCCAAGCGCTTCCCTTGTTCATTTCCTCGTGTGAAATCTCCCGTGGTAAACGCCATCACAGTAAATGTAGTGAGAGAAACAATTTAAGACCTCATTTTCAAATAAAATGGATTTTTAATTAATTGTCCTATTAGCTCTGTTTTATCTCTTACTCATGGGGTAAAAAGTTCTTGGACCATTTTCTAAGAGATCAAATATTTCAAAACCATGAAGGGAGAAAAGGAGTTTTACTTATATTCTCATCACATACACACAGAGAGATATGTGCACACTCACAGATACATTTACACACACACAGAGGAGTATACACACAGAGACATTCAGAGACATAGGCACACCCATATACACATAAACACTGCATATTAACACACTCTTATTTCAAGTTATGTGTAGACCCATTCTCCACCAAGACTGATTTTAAATTGTTTTCTGTTATCAGCGAACTTTTCAGTTATTTCAGCTAGGCAATGCAATACTGTCAGCTTCCTGAGACTGTTGTAAGAAATAGGTGGGTGTACAAAAGGGGAAAGGATGGGCAGAGGCTGGGCTGCAGGCCTGCCAGGGAGGGCCCTGGGTGGGGGAGGCTGGACCTCAGCCCTCAGGGTGGCGGAGGCTAGCCTAGGTAGCCTCACGGGGTGGCACCCAGCAGGCATCATCGGTGGTAGCTATTCTTCCTCTCAAAGCTGGGATATTCTCAGAAGCCGGTTCTTGCTGGTTCACGTGACAGGACAACACGGCTGTAGGAGACCACAGCTGTCTCTGCAGTGACAAATCGCAGCACTGCTTGTGTAAGAAGAAAGGGCTTCCCCACAAAAAGCTGACGAGGGCGGAGCTGTCTCTGCGGAGTTCCTTGCATGTGGGAGACAGCCTTATCTAGGTTTGGAAGTGAATTCTGTTCGTGGGTCGAATGAGATGGCCCAACCACAAAGGCGCTCGTCAGCAAACCTCACAGAGTGGGGGTGTTGGTAGAAGTGCAGAACTGTGCAGAACTGGCTGTTACAGTGTGTCTTCTGGTGTTCGTTTGTACTCCATGGCACGGAGGCCCACACATTTGCACTCTGGCTGCCTCCGGTGCAGCCTGGGTGGATGCCAATAGTGTGAGCAAGTATGTGGTGGAGAGATGGAAGAGAAAGAGAAGAGGGATGGTTCTTATGTGCAGACAGAGGCTGTGCTGGAGACGTGAAGACGGTGAGAAACGGACTGAGCTGCTGCCTGCGGCTGTGACGCCCGAACCCTGGCTGCTGCTGAGGGCCACGTCTGGGTCCATGGCCTGTCACAGCGAGGTCTGTGTTGATGTCTGTGTCCCGCATGACCCACAAGGACTGTGCTCCTGTTTGGGCCGCCATCAGAGGCTGTGTTGATATCTCCGCTGCTGCTGGGGCCATGCTG
The DNA here is from genome assembly GCA_010120015.1 of Rhombomys opimus. Classification (NCBI taxonomy): domain Eukaryota; kingdom Metazoa; phylum Chordata; class Mammalia; order Rodentia; family Muridae; genus Rhombomys; species Rhombomys opimus. Next base: position 3,899,298 of record REGO01000124.1, read on the forward strand.
ACCTGAGCCACAGGCTGGACACTCCTGGCCTTCATGCATGGCCCAGACAGTTTTTCTCCATGCAGTGCGACCAGGAAGCCACCAGCCCTGCTCTGGAATCTTTCCCCTTGTCGTTCAGCACACCGTAGCTTTGGGCTCCACACGTCAGTCTAGGATGCACTTTGAACTCATCTTCTGCAGGCGTAGGCTCTGTTCACCCATGCATGTGCTTCACCGTTCTCCTGCTGTTGGCTGAAATGTGCTCTCCCTCATGCACTGCCTTCCTTGTCAAAGATTAGTTGATTCTATTCATGAGGCCTGTTTCTGGATCTGGCCCACTGACCTCTTTCTTCACCCCAAATATGCCATTTTGATGAGTGAAGGCCCATAAGTCTTGAAGTTGGGGTGTGAAAATCCTCTAATATTGCTCCCCTTTAATACTGAGTTGGCTGTTTTCAGTTTTTGCCTTTCCATGTAAACTTCAGAGATGGTTGTCGGTGCGAGATAATTTGTTGGTGTTTGGGATGGTATTTCACTGAATTTGTAGATTAAGTTGGGGAGAACAGACATCTTGAAGGGCTCCAGTGCAGAAAGAAGGCCCTCGTGGATGCCACGACCACGCCCAGGCTGTGCCGCTGCCCAGAGCTAGAAAGAGTAGATGCTCTTGTTCTATAAAGTGTCAAAGCTTAGGTACTGTGTGTGTAGCAGAAAATCACACACTCCTTTGTAGGATTCTCTCTGTGTCTCTCTGTCTCTGTCTGTCTCTCTTTCTTCCTCCCTTCTTCCTTTCTTCTCTATTCTAACTGGAAGTTTTTCACTTTTACTTATCTATTTCTTCATTTTTGTTGGTCTTTCTGTTTCTCCACTTTTACTCAACGGCTTTAATTTCTATTATCACTTTTCCTCTTGTTACTTTGGACTTGGCTTGTTTTTCTGTTCCTTTTAAAGGAGGAAGGTTGGATTATGGACTTCAAAACTTCTGTGTTTTGTAAGATGTGATAAATCTCTCCATAAGCACTGCTTTTGTCCATGCCATGTATGTCGTTAATTGTGTCTTTATTTTTTGCACCCCTCAAAATAGGTTAATGACCATTTATAGTTCCTCTTTGACACACATAAGTCTGTAACAGTGCGGGATTTTCCAACTGGATCTTTCTGTTATTGATTTCCAGTTTGATTTCCTTGTGCTCTGAGAGCCAAGTGGGGTTTCTATGCTCTCTAGCTGCGTGTGTGTGTGTTGTGTTGCTAGGTGTGGTGCATTGCAGCAAATGTTCCATGTGAGTCTGAGAATGGGAATGGTGTCTTCCATTGTCTGGAGCAGCCTGGAGACACCATTCCATCTATTTTATTAATGGAGTTCCAACTCTGAGTTCAACCAAATTCTGCTTCTCTTCTTCCTGCTAAATCTGCCCAATTCTGATAAAGCTGTCTCAGAATCTACAACTCACGGTAATTTGCATATTCTGCTTCAGATCTGTTAGTTTTTGCCTCAAGTGTTTGAATATGCTGTGATTTCCCCCAAACACAGTCGTCACATGGTTAGGTCAGGTTCAAGTACTGACATGTTATCATGTCTGTTATCCCCTCTCTTCCTGGGAACTCTGCTCGATCTGAGGCCTTCAGTGTGACAAAATGCATGATCAAAGCACCTTAACGGCAGAGACTTCACGCTGGCTCACAGTACAGGGCCGCAGTCCACCGCGTGGGGAGCTCACGCTTACAGCGGCATGAAGTAGCTGTGTTCTTATTAACAAGCCGGCGTTCCGTGAGGCTGCCGCTGCGTCAGTTAAAGCCCAGGAGGGCACAACGAGAGCTCTCTGGCTAGAATGTAGACGACGCTCACTTCTCGCTCTCGCGGGCTGAGCTGATAGCGCATGGGCCGCAAGCAGACAGTTGTGAGCACTGAACTTGAGAACACCCTCTTGCTGTCTGGAGAGCTGTCTGATGTGGAGGGACAGGAGCTCCCCACATCATCAGAGATGCTGCAAGTGTGTAAAACTTGAAGCACGGTTTCTTTTTCGGCTAGTGTGCCTCCTTTTATGTTTGTAGTGGCTGCCCTGGAGTTAGGAACAAATTTTCCAAGCTTCATACCCGTGTTCAGAAAACACAACACTAGTACAGAGATGTGTGAAAATTATGACAAAATCAACTTGATTCCTCCATCCTGTCCATCATTTTATTGCTGCATTTCCTGTAAACACAAGCACCCTTGAACACATATATGTTACACACAGAGTTGAGCATCTCACTGCTCACATTATTTTGCACAAAAAAATTATCAGCCCAATTGACAGTAAGAGAAAATGTTTTAACTTTATTAATTTACCAAGAGTCTTCTATTCTCCACATAATGTGTATTTCTCTCTGAAAACTTCCTTTAACATTGCTTCAAAAGCAGATCTGCTGTCAACAATGGCCACAACGACAATCATTTAAGTTGTTTTATAAGGGTAGGGTTTTTCCCTTTTTAAAAGAATGATTACACAGTGTAAGTACCTATCCTGTCCTTCTTACAGGGTTTCTGAGATATCAGACAACGCTCACCGCTGCTCCCTTCTTCACGCTGAGCTTTTTAACCCCTCTGGCTTGTCTAAAATTTTTATCTTTCCATGTTCTGAAGCTCAGATGTGCTGGGAAGCAGTGGTTCCTCCCAGATCCCATTTCTTCCCGTTTGCTCGCTTAATGTTCTGTGTGTTTCGAGGTTCCGTAACTTGGTCTCTGGCAATAATTTGAGGGTAGACTTTGTCACTTCTGCTTCTTCATCCCTTTCGGGGGGATTTCCACAGGTGCCACGTGTTCTGTAGCCCCACAGTCCTTTGAGACTTCCTTCTGTGCTTCCTCTTCTTTGCTTTCCAGTGTTGACGGATGGCTTCCATAGCTGTGTTCTCAGCTCAGAGAATCTGTCCTCGCTGCTCTCAGTATCCTAACAGCCTTTCCGCTAACGTGCCTCAAACCTCTAACATTCTTCCCTCCTCATTCCACCTCTTGTCTTGTGCTTTTCACTCTGAGCTGTCAGCATTTTACTCATACTTTAATGTCTCCTCTGGTCTGCTGCTTTCACATTGCTGCTGTATCTGGCCCTGGCTGTGATGCCTGCACATTCTCATCTTATGGCATTTTCCTGTCCTCTTTTTACTTTTGTTTATATTTTAGTATGCTGTAGTCTCATACTGCACTATGGGCACAAAATGCTCTGTACAGGTGTCTGTTCTGGTGAGGAGGATGGTCAAGGAGGATGGCATTGGATGGGGGCTGGCAAATGGGGGCTGAGGTTATTGAATAAGCGAAATATCTGCCAGGCCCAAGGTAAATGAGGCAATTTTAAATTCTAACAGTGTCTGTGTCTTATTACTTGTGATAATGCGTTAAATAATAATGCCATGATAATCTTAGGGCTAATAATAAACAGCATATATATCCCAACACTCACTTATTTTTTAATTTACCACAACATATACTCAAAGTTATTTGGCAGAAGTTTAATAGGAAGGAGTTAATATTATACGTGTTTTCTACATGCTGTTTTCTCCCAAGTTTAAGTTCTTAGAACGTAGTGCAATTAACTGATGGAGCTCCCTTATTTGCTTTAATATGTATGGTAGTTAATATGTAACACAGAGCTTTAGTTAATGGCGATGTAGCCACATTGCAGGCTCACTGTGGGTGCTCTATGCGTCATCAACACTGTTCTCAGAACATGCTGGGTCCTTGTCTTGGTTACTTTTCTCTTGCTGAGGAAGACACCATGACCAAGGCAACTTACAGAAGAAACAGTTTGTTGGGGGCATACAGTTTCAGAGGGCGAGTTCTGACCATCACGGTGGGGAGTGTGGGGAGAGGGCAGGCAGCCCTGGTCTTGGAGCAGCAGCTGAGAAACTTGTATCCTGACCCGCTGGGCAGGGACACTAACAGCAAATGAGCTTTTGAACCCTCTCCCAACAAGGCCCTTTTGATCTCCCCGCCCCCGCCGTAAGATCCCTCTCCCAACAAGGCCCTTGCCTCCTAACCCTTCCCACACGGTTGGTCCTCAAACGACGAACCCCAGGGGCTCTCCTTCAAACCACCACAGCCAGCTCACCATGAGCTCACAGGGCACTCTCTCGCTCTGCCCTCACCTGTTACACGTACATACGTGCCAATATACTGTACTTTTCAGAGAGCTATACATGTCTCTAGGGGAAGGAAGACCAGGAAAAAAAGTCATGGGAAAACCCAACTAGAGCTGGGGAGAGAGCTCAGGCTTAAATGTCACTGTGCAGAGTCTGGCCCCCAGAACCCACATACACTCTGTCGGCTTGGAGGCATTCCTGTAACCCATCATGGGAGGCCAGGACGGGATCTCTGGAGAACGTGGGCAGAGAGGTTAGGCTTTGGGTTTGATTGAGATGCCCTGTCTCAGTGACGGAGGTAGAAGAACAACGGAGGAAATGTTCCAGTATCAACCCCATGTCTCTGCACAGGCATGCACACCCACACATGGTGAGCTGGCATACTCACATATACACATCTCACACACATACTGGTGAGGAAAAGAGAAAAGAAGCCTTCCCACAGCTCGCTGCTTCACAAAGTGACTGGATACTGAAAGCTAACTTTCCACGTGCAGAAGAAAGGAAACTCACTGATGAAGACAGCAGTGCGCGTCTGCGCTCCACAGCTGGTCTCCACACGTGACTGCGGCAAGGAGAGATCTGATGTGGCCCAGCCTCACCATCGCTGCACAATCCCCCAACCTGGAGTGGGGTGCAACTGTGAGCATCAAGGACGCCGACCATCAACGTTCCAAATCAGTAGATGTGAGTTTCTCTAAGGACTGGCGTCCTTTTGAGCGAGCAGGGCTCCTGGTCAATAGGAGGGCCTTGGTCAATAGCCAGCAACAAGAGGAAGACCTGGGTCCTAGAAAAGCCTACGAGAACTAGCTGTACGTTCCGCCTACCACCAGCTGGGGAAGGGGCTCCCAAAGAAGCCACTGATGAGCTGGAGCAGAGATTGGCCGCCGGGAGCGAGGACTCCAGTTACGGGCTCCTCCTGCCTGGACGCTTCCGGCCGGCCTCTGAGCGGGCACCGGGCACTTCTTACACACCACTGTTTGTTTAACTAAGTGTTTGTTTAGGAACAGAGAACTAACACAGTCACCTTGAACAGGAAGTAAAGTCCAGTCCTCCGCTGTGGAATGAGATTGTAGGCGTAAGTCACCAGCTTTCTGGTTGTTAAACACTGTATTTTTATGGTTCTGGGTAGATAAAGATCAGCTGTCCTGTGATAACATCAACGGACAGCGCAACAGACAGGACCGGGGAGTGAGATTCCTGTGGAGCTCTGGTTTCACTCAGAGCTCAGGGTGTTGGCGAGCGATCTGCCATACGAGTTTATGTCTGGAACATCCTGTAGGTATTCTGTATTGTAAACACGAACCCCAGGGTAGATTTACAAAGAAATACTTGTTTTACAGGGTTGTACAAAACAGTAAGCTGTTGAGCAACGGTGATGGAGGAGTTTTGAAGGTAGAGATTGGTCAGTATGATAAACTGTTTCTCAGTGCTGGCCAAGAGCAACAGGGTTCGAGGTTCAGGCCTGCATGTCGTCTTGTCAGGCCTCTGTGAAGGTGAGTTTGTGGTGAGAGCACCCAGAGCCATGGAGCCCACTGCCCAGGCTGGCATTTTGCTTCTGGCTTAGCTGCTGAAGAAGGCGTTCTGCAAAAACAGGACACTCTTAGCATATGTCTGCTCAGCCCTTTGAAAGCAGATTGAGACTCTTAGGACAGTTCCCACGGAAGCTAAGGGTTCTCACACAGCCTGCACTGCGTCTTCACAAGGAAAGGCCTGACATGGCTGAGGGAGAGTTCGCAGGGGAAGCCTCATGGCTGAACGATTGACTAGTGACAGGTTCAGAGCAGGGTGGGGGAGGGAGGATCACTGCTTCCAGTGGTGAACCCTCTTGTCACTGCACCAGGATCCAAGTGTTCACTCAGACGGCCTGGGCCAAACTAAAGGGTCACAACACAACCCCACAAGCATGAATCTGAAGAAGGGCAGAGAGGGATTAGAAAGGGGAGGGTTGAGAGCAATGGGAGGAAGAAAACAGTCAGGAGAGAGTAGTCAGAAACTGTCGAAGAAGAAAATTAATTGCAATGGAAGTTTTGGTTTCTTTGAAAACTCAGTTATGTTATCTAAATTGTTTTTGTTTTAATCCCAAGTGTGGGATTTTAACATTAGGCTCTAGTTTGCCCACGGCTGATAATCGGGGGCGTGGTCTTTGACAGCCTGCCTCTGCAGCTCGGGGAGGGGCGTGGCCTAGGGCTCTGAGGCTATGAATGTGAGAGCCTGGAAAGAGAGAAGGCTTGACACTCGATGGTGACTTGCTGAGGTGGTCTGTGGCAGTTTGGAGAGACCAGAGGCTGACGGTGAGGTGGTTGGAAAGACACAGGAGAGACGATTTGTGGCACAGCAGCTTTGAGGTGACAGACAGAGGAAACGGCTGTTGCGTCTGCTGTTGATAGAGACTGATTTAACCCCAAAAGAACCCATTGACCCTAAACAACCAGGAGAAGTGAAGGGGTCTGCACCCCCTCTTCCCACTATCCTTCTCTCTCCTACCTAGGGTTAGGGGGTTGGAAGGGAGAGGATGTAAGGAACCTCAAAGAAAATAACTATTCAATACAGGACAGATAAAGCTAGTGAACCATACAACTCCCTGTAAAAATAAAAAGCTGACACATAGAACTGTGCTCAGGAAAGGTACACGGATTAATTTCTGGGACAGATCAAAGCGTGAATGGCTTAAGCAACAGAACTCATTCTCTCACCTTCCCGGGCTTCCCGGGTGGAGTCTGCTCCACCAGACTCCGTGGGTGGAGCACCAGGCTGCCTTGAGAAGCTGTAGGAAGGCCTCTCCCCCACCCTGGCTCTTTCGGCTTCCGCAGCCATTTGCATTTCTTGGCACTGTCTTTGGGGTCCACGTCATGCTAATGTCTGGTGTTTACTCATCGTCCTGGTGGTGGATGTCTGACTTCCCCCGGACTTGCTTTTGTAGGATGATTTGCCATTCGGCTGGGAGTCTCCCTGAGTGGCTCAGGATGGTCCTGCTGCAGGACCCGAACCCACCCGGAAGAGCCCCCCTCTCAAGCTCCGAATTTGCAAGACCATGGGCCCTTCCATCCATCCCACATGACTGCAAATGTAGTCACCTCCTTCCCACCCACGTATCACGTGGGGAAGCACTAACCCCAGCACTCCAAAACTGCTTTCTCTGCAACAGGGTCCTTGCAGGTGTCATTGTTCAAACCAAGACACTGGGGTGAGTGAGCTAAAACTCATCACGACCCATAAGGAGCAGTGTGGCTGCAGACCTGGGCACACCCAGAGTGGCACGTGAAAATGAAGGCAGATCTGGCTGCGGTGGCTACTCTGGTGTCAACCAGACTATGTCTGGAATAAACCAAAGTTCAAGTAGTTGGACACACCTGTGAGGGATTGCTCTTGACAGGGAAGACCCCACTTTCTGGTGTCAGCTCGCATACGGAGACACGGAAGAAGAGAGCTCTAGGCCTCCTCCCTGCTTGCCCTCACTCTTGGTAGCACATTCACCCATCCTGCTGTGAGCCATGCGTCACTGGCATTAGAACCCACTTCTTCAGGATCCAGTGCAGACTGAAGACCAGCATCTCTGCAGGAATCCTCTGGGGCTCCAGCACCGACTGGGGCTGTTGAGGCACCCAGCCTTGTGGAGTGAACCTCTACCAGATGCTTGGCCTTTCCAACAAGTGACAACCAGACCCCAGCCTATAAGCCACTGTAAGAGGTCGTGTGTGATTGTGTGTGTAAGTATGAAGAGTGCATGTGTGTGTTTGTGTGTGTGCATCCTCTCTCTCTCTCTCTCTCTCTCTCTCTCTCTCTCTCTCTCTC
>REGO01000124.1:3908677-3920366 GCA_010120015.1 Rhombomys opimus
GTGTGTGTGTGTGTGTGTGTGTGTGTGTGCGCGTGCGTGCGCACGCGTGCGTGGCGTGTTTACCTGCATGTCTGTCTGGTACTACTCATTTTTTTCTCTTGTTTTCACACAATCACCTAAGCAAACTGCCGCTGTCTCCGGGTCACACTTCCTCCTCATACTTAATTACTCTGAGTCCAGAGGCAGACAGCTCAAGGAAAGTGTGAAGTTTTCAATCTTCCTGATTTAAAGTGGCTTATTTCACTAATCTCGACTTTTCATGATTCAAAAATCGGCGTCTTTGAGTGTCTACCGGCTGTCCTAATGAGAAGAGGCTGACTTTGGAGTGGCGTCCTTCCCCTTTCCCTTAACTGGCTGTAAACTTGGAAGACCATCTTCCACACCGTGAAGAGCACAGCGCTGGGCGTTGGTCGCTTTTCCTCTCTCAGCTCGAGGGGGAGTTGTGCTCTCCTGCCTGTCCATCACTCTATGACTCGGCTGCTGAATTTCTGCCTAAAATTTATGAAAAACCAAATATAAATAAAATAAAAACTGTCAAAGCTTCCAGGAGAAGAAAGCAAGCCTTTTTGGGGAGGAGCCAGGAAGGGGTCTACTGCTTCCCCCAGGGCCTGGCGCGTGTGATCCCTGCCCGCCAGAAAGCAAGCATGCAGAGCCAGGCTCGGCTCTCCCAGCCCCAGACCCCCGGAAGGAGGAACATGCCCAGGCCTCCCTGCGGCCCCGCCCGCCCCCTCCACACGCCTGCCACCCCTGGGCTTTCCCGAGCCGGCGGTCCCGCCGCGCTCCTCCGCAGCCTCCACCCACCCTGCGCCGCCGCGGAGATGGAGAAATGGGACCTGGAACGCGCTCGGCCGGTGCAAAGGGAAGGATCGCTACTGCAATGAATCGCCTCAGACTCTCTCTCCCCCTCCCTCCCGCCTCTGCCTTTCCCGACAGGGGCGCCCTCCCGGCTCACTTTCCCCTCACCCAACAATGCACAGCAGCGGGGACCCACCCGGAGCCCGGGCGATGCCGTCCTGGGGCCTGCGCGCTCCCGCCCCGGGCAGAGGCCTCGACTGGGCGCCCAGCAGCCACCAGGAAGGTCGGAGGGAGGTGCGCTCCTCCGCCCCACACCCAGCTCGGAGCAGGATATATAGAGTCACGTTTGGGAGCCCGGAGAGCAGAGGCGCGGTGCCCAGCAGCTCCAGAGTCCCCGCGTGCCCGGGAGGACCGTGACCGCAGGCCGCCCGCAGCGAAGCAGCAGGTACCGGGACTGAGAGCGGGCGGGGGGCCGGGAGGTCGGGTGGGGGCCCGGAGGTCGGGTTGGGTGGGGGCCTCCGGTGCCAGGAGAGACGCGGTGGCCTGCAGGTGGCTCTGGGCATCGCTGAGTCCCCTGGCTGAGAAGCACAGCTGGCGGAGAGCCTGAGAGCTGCAAAGGGCTGAGCAGGGCGAACAAGGGACCTCTCAGTAGTGACGAGGGACCAAGGGACAGACGCGTGGCTGGTCCCACCCCAGCCTCCCTGGTCCAGGGGCTGCTCGTGGAGACAGCCTGTATTTCCAGGCCGTGCGTGCTGTGGTCCCTTCCTGTCCTCCCTGGCCCTCTGGCCCCACCCCGGGCTGTGAGCATTCAGGCCCTCCCACTCACAGATTCTCCAGGGTCTCAAGGCTGAAACGGGGCTGGTGGCCAAGTAGGTCTGTCTCCTGTAGAAGTTCCTGGCTTCCCCCAGTGACTGGGCATGAGGAGAACAGGGGGCAGATACCAGGGCCTCTAGGACAGGTGGCTTAGGGAAGGCTGCCCTCACAACCGCCCCCCCCCAGGTGACATGAGCCCCAGGCCATGGCAGAATGCATGCCGACCTCCCCGCTGCCAGGCCCCTGACCCGTCTCCTGCCTGTCTCCTTTGGGGAAGATCGTGAACATTTTTGCCCTCCGCGCGTCACTTAGCTGCTGTTGAGCCTTCGTGATCGCTCTCCGTTTATCTGCAAGCCTCTGGCTACCCTTTGTATCATGTCGAACACTCGGTGGGCCAGGGCCAAGCGAGCAGGAAACTCCAGGTTCCCGTGTTCTGCTGGTTGGAGGAGGTGCCCGGCGTTTGAGGTTGGAAACGGAAATGTAAGACTCACCTATCGTTCCAAACTAGCCTCTCTCGGCATCCGCACCGGTGTGAGTTAAAGTTGGCGTGGGGCCAGAGCTGCTCCAGTCATAAAGCAGGACAGAGACATTAGATCAGTTTAAGGCGGCTTACGAACTGCACAGGGAGTCATTTCAGCAAACGTCGCATCGGGGGTGTTGGGGTCTACAGACGACCGAGAGGTTTCTCCTGACCAAACTTCACGTGTGGAGTTTCTGGGGGCCTGAAACCTTGCCCTTTCCTCATTTCTCTCACCTCTAAGGGCATCTTCCTGTCCGAGCTTTCACTCCCCGTAAACGGTAGTGGCGGGCTGCACTAGTCTGTCAGACAGAAGCAGCTTGCAGCGAGCTGGTCAGCACCAACACTGATGGAGGAGGATGCGTGACAATAAACTCCCCACGGAGCCACAGTGTGACCCTGCTGGCGGAGGGATTGCCTCAGAGGGGCTGAGGAGCCATCAGCTCATCTCTCGGCATCCCTTCCAGGTTTCTCAAGGATGTACATGTGTTGGGGGCTGCAGGGATGGCTTGGTGGCTGAGAGCATTTGCTGCTTGTCTTAGTCAGGGTTTCTGCTGCTGTGAAGAAATGCCACAGCCACGGCAACTCTTTAAAGGAGAACATCTCATTCGGGCTGGCCCACAGGACTGGAGGCCTGGTCCATTATGGTCCTGACAGGAAACACGGCCTTGTACAGGCAGACACGGTGCCAGAGCAGGAGGAAGAGAGAGAGAGAGACCGGGCCTGGACTGAGCATTTCAAACCCCAAAGTTCACCTGCAGTGACACACTTCTTCCAAGGCACACTTCCCAACAGCAGCTCCCTGCATTCAAAGCGAGCCGTTCTTATTTAAGCTGCCACACTGCTCTTGCACAAGGCCTGAGTTTTTGGTTCCTGGCACTCACACGGTAGCTTACAACCATCCATGACTCCAGATCGGGGGTATCTGATGCCTTCTCCTGGCCGGTGTGGAGATTATTGCAGTAAACATACCTGTGCCCGGGCAGAATACTCATACATGTAAGTCACTGTAAGTAGAAATGAAGTGTGAGGAAGAAAAAGATACAGATGCCCTGACTGGGTCACCATTTTCTTTCTTTTCTCTTGAAGATCCATGTTACACTTTCCTCTGGCAACATTTAGTCAGCCATAAGAGTTCGCTGTTCTCATCCATTCATTCATCATTCATCCATCCATCCATCCATCCATCCATCTGTTTCTGGCAGGGTTTCACATAGCTCTGGCTGGCCTTGAACTTGCTATGTAGATGAAAGGACCTTGACTATATTCCTTTCCTGCTTCTACTTCTGGAGTGTTGAAATTATAGGCTTGCCTCCCTGTGCGCAGTCTACACAGGGCTGAGGGTGTGCTCTGGGCTTCTGGTGCTAGACAAGCGCTCTTCCTGAGCTCCATCACCGCCCCCCAAAGGTTTCACAAGCGCCGGGGACCCCCAGCCTGCTTGCTCCTCCAGCCTGCCCTGCTGCTTGGGCTCTGTGGGAGCATTCACTAGTGTGAGGGTCGTCTTCCCGTTCTGTTTTGTCCACAGACCGCTCTGAGCATCTGATAATACAGATCAGACACACTTTCAGAAGGTCTCAGCTTCCTGGTACCACATACCCGGCGGCTGCATGGGACCAGCTCAGGGAACTCAGCGTCCAGAACTGCGCTGAGCCCCTCATCTAGGTTATTTGGCTTAGCCTTGGAGCGGGCGCTACCCTCTTAACTACCGTCTTACACGGGGATCTCATTATTCCCCAACCCCAGACCGACGGTGCTAGAGCTTACTGAGTCGTGCTGTTTCCTCACACCAACCCTAACTCGAGTGAGCTTCCTGGAGGCAGCACCTGCCCGAGGACAGAGAACTTCCTGGAGTGCTGGGAGCCGTGGTTCTTGTGAGATGACAGGACGTGTGTTTTCACTTCAGGAAACAAGGCTGGTTGCCCCAAATGTATGGGACGTGCCTGGTCACTCGTGGGTGGGAGAGACAGACAGGAGTAGGCTTACCCCTGACTGGAGGAAGGCAGGAGGTACCACAGCCTATGGGTCACCTGGCTGACCTAAAAACCAGGCCACTTTCTGGGAATCCCAAGTTTGGACTTGGCCGGTGTTTTTCTTCCCTAAATAGAGCTTGCTTTAATTGGGTAATTGTGTAACTCATCTTTCTGCTGGAGATTTTCTGTAGCTGCTTTCTTGGGTGCCTTTGAACACGTCAAGAAGCTTTTCTTTATCTTAAATTCTTTACTGGCATGAGAATGACAAATTATATTAAAGATACTTGGGTTACCTTTGGGCAAAGAGAGAGAGAGAGAGAGAGAGAGAGAGAGAGAGAAGCAAGCCATGCTTGGTAGCACATGTGGGTAACCCTGGCCCTCAGGAGAGGGAGGCGGCAGGTTCAGGACCTCACCGTTGCCCTCTGCCTCATGGTCGGATCTAGGCCGGCCTGGCCACGAACCAGTCTTGATTGAAACGGAGTGAGTTGCAGGCGGCCTACTGCCTTGATTGCTGACAGAGACGGTCTGAGGGAGCCGTTTACTGCGTTTTTAGGAGATTTAGGACTGTTGGTCAAGCTCCTTGAAGGGCTTGTACAATCTTTACACTCCTCATATCTCCATAAGAAACTCAGATGAAGAGTGTCTAGGCAGCAGGGTTTGAGGTTTTAAATATTGGTTAAATGTTACATGTACAGGAGTGGGATTGTGAACCGAATGCAAAGGACAGCCTCTTGGAAGACACATGCTGTGAGCCAATGCTTGAGTCTGCTCACCCTCAGACAGAACAGGGACTGAGCAGGGGCGCCCCGGTGACACTCCCCTCAGGAGTATGACTGGCTTTTTGAGTCAGTTATGGAGGATCCTTACACTTAAAATCTTGACCAAGTTGCCCTTTAAGCATCTAAGAGCTATCAATCAGCTCAAGCTGGCCTCCCCTCACCACGTGGTCCTCTGTAACTCTGACACCCGCTGAGGAAGCGAGGAACCGTCTCCCTTGACACCTCCATCCCGAGTCAACATTTTTTACTTTCTTCCGCAGAGCTTCTTGAAGCTTTGGGTCTGCTCTAGCGGAGCACTGAAGGCTTTTCAGCCGGAGGCTCTGCTGAACTGTTTTAAGAAAGCAAATCTACACACTGCCAGTAAGGAGAATAGACTGGAGAGATGAAGGCTGAGAATCAGGGAGTGTTCAGGGCTGGCTGTGAGGAAAAGGCAGTGCAAGGAGAACACGCTGAGCCTTCAGTGCCCCATGTGAATGTGGCTGAGTCCAGGGGTGCTGGGCTGGATGGGGGGTGCCGCTGCAGGAAGCTTGAGGTTAACGCTTGTGCAGAGACTGCTGTTTTTAAAGATTTTGTTTATGTATTTTGAATTTTGAATGATGTGTGTGTGTGTGTGTGTGTGTGTGTGTGTGTGTGTAAGTGTGGATTTGAGTGCCAGTGGAAGCCAGAAGCACCAGTGCCCTGGCATTACAGGAAGTCGAGCCCCTGTGTGGAGGTGAGAACCACCCCCTGAGGAGCACTGCTTGCCCTGCCTGGCCCCTCCAGCCCTGCTGAGAGCTTAGGTGCACGCCGGGGGCGGGGGTGTGTGCGCACGCGCGCTTCCACGCTTCGTTTCCAGCGCTTGGAACAAGAGCAGAGACGGAGGCTGCCAACTGAGCAGATGAGGGGAAAGGAAGAAGGAGAAAGTTTGCATCTCAGGTTCTTCTGCTGTTTGAATTCTTTTTAAATCCACACTGCATTTTGTAATTTTTAAAGGTTATCACCGCGACAGATATAGCTCTTATTTTTCTGCCTTGAGCTTAGAAGGGATGTGGCGTAATTTCCTAAAATGGCAAAAACCATGGAGGACAAGACTGCACTTCATCAAGGGTCTGCTCTGAGACACAGTCCACTCCCTCACGAGCCTTCTCTCCTTCTCTCAGCAGCAGGCTCCGCAGCCTGTCATTTGTGGGACAGTTGTTTCATGGGATGATAGCAGTTAAGTGAAAGAAAAGGAGGAAAAAGAAAGCTTTGCTGATACAGCTCTGAAAAATCCTTGACTTAACCCAGTTAAGTGGTTTACTACAGGGATCCTCAGAGCCCACAGTAGATCAGTGGCGCCTGGAAGTCATCAAAGGTGAACCCTGTCTCCTGTGGCACTCCCTAAGCCTGTGACCTTCAAGTGTTTCTGGTGGAGCATCTAAGGAGTCTAGAGAATCGTGTGCGGTAGTCCTGTGGGAAGCGCTGGCCTAGATTAGCAGATCAGCCCTCAGCATTGTGCTCTGTTAACTGTTAGCAGGCTCTTTAACGCTTCCTCCCAGGGCAAAGCCCATCCTCGGAATCCTCTCTGTTATGCGGATTCGAAGACACTCCCCCAGGAATAAGCAGGACCATTTTCTTGCAATGTTTGTTTCCAGCATCTGCTTTCCTGGTGGGGCTCAATCCACTCAGTCTGTTAGCATTTCCAGGTGAGGGGACTCCACAGGGAGGACGACGCTCCAGGCAGAGCCATGGATTCTCAGGTTCACAGTTTCATCTTCTGGGCCTCATGTGAAACCTCCCAGGCTGCCGTGGTGTGGGCAATCGGGCAGCCATGTTTTCCGAGTCCTATACATCCCTTTCTCTGAGATCCACAATAAGCTCATGGCGGCTGCAGGTAGGTGTAGCCTGCGAGTGCAGAACCCTGGCAGTTCTTGCGAGGCCCTGCAGATTTGGAACCTCCGATTTCATCTGCTTGGAGCTCAGTCTTAAGTGCTGACCAATAACAGCCTGGGGTCCAACTCGGCTTCCAGGTTTGTGTTATCTTTCAAACTAGAAATGGTTCTTACATCTTTTTTGGAAGTTAGAAATAATCAAGAATATTCTGTGGCATCAGTAAATTGCATGAACTTTAGATGTTAAAATCTGTAAGTCAAGTTTTGGTAGGCTGCGGCTGGCCCTCCCCTCATACTCCCCGTGGCTGCTCTGGAGATGGGTTAGTGAATGCCAGACTGCCAAAGCCTCATGGATTTACCTTGGCCAGGGCCCTTCCAGTCACCGCTAGGCGAGGCTGCAATGTGTGCTCCATTGGTTCGTGGATTAAGGGGTGGAAAGTCAGGTAGGTAAGAGAGTCACAGCGGGGCCAGTGGGCTCCTCGGACGTGTCCAGGGCTGCACAGCTGGCTGCATGACCCCCGGCAGCAGAGAGATTGTGAAATACGCAAACACGCAAACTCATCTGTGACGAATGAGATGAGGGCTGGAAATGCCGCTTGGCGCCGTGTAGAACACGTCCAAGCTTGTACGAGGCCCCAGGCTGGGTATTACCCCACGCCATGGGGAAAGGTGTGACCTCGGTAAGTATAGCCACAGCCTCGGGGTTAGAGGCCTGCCATCACCTCGAAGTGCGTGCTCCGAGCACAGATTCCCCTGAACACCCTTCTAGACTTGTATTCAGTGAGGACTAGACTCCGTTCTCGTTAACACACTCTTCACGCCAAGAGTGCTGACCGGGGAATGACCGAGCGTGTCTCCTTGTTCCCACTCAGCCTCCACTGATGTAAGTCTCTGGTGTAAGGCTTGCCAACTGTTTCCAAGGCAGTCAGCGTGGCTGGGCAAAGAACTTGGAGGGCCAAGGACTCACCGTCTGTAGGACGTAAGACCAGAAGCGAAGTTCCCATACTCTGTGTTCCGCAGGCTAGCCGCAGCCATGGTGTCTTCCGGGCCAGTGTTTTGTGGGGTGCGTTCTCGGGGAAACCAGGCTGCCATTCTTCCCACCACTCGCCCCACCCCTAAGCAGACACGGGGCTCTGAGCAGGGAGTTGGTTTCAGATGGGGCCCTTCTCCACACAATTGTCTCCACGTCACTCTGTCCCTAGATTGAGGGTCTGAGCCTGGGCCCTGTGGGTCTGCCAAGTGGGGCTTGCCCAACCATCTTCAGTATGCCCACAAACGCACAGAAGGGGTGCCAGTGTGGCCGAGCTGGCAGAGAAACAGGAGAGGTCGAGAAGTGTCCCTGAGTCCCGGCCTGGAGTAGCTAAGAGGCCTCCACAGATGAGGTCACACTCACGTTCACCATCCCAGCACCATCCGTCCTGTGAGCTGGTGCTCTGACAGGTGCGGAGAGCCTTGTGAGGTCGTGTCTGGGAGGCCAGTCCCTCTTCTGGCTGGCCCCAGACTTCAGCCCGTTCCCTCAGCCAGCACAAGATTCCCAGGGAAATTCCTCAGTTGTCTGATGGCCCGGGGCAGGGGCGCAGCGTGGTCAGTGTGCTGGCTCCCTGCCAGGCGGTGTGGCTCTTGCACCCTCCTCCCCGGGCTGTGATCTAGACACACAGGCTTGGCGGAGCTTGGTCCATTGGGAGCAGCTGTGCGCGCCCTCGCTGCCGACAGCCACAGCTGGCTTCCCGTCTCCAGTGCCTCTCTCGGAAGGTTTTTGCTTTTCCCCCAAAGGACATTTATACCAAGCCCCCTGGACTGAGGCCAGCTGCCTCTCCGTCCTCTCTTCCTCTACCTCCGCCCTTCCCCACGCAGGCGTGAGCAGCCGTGAGCCGGCTGCAGCACCCTTTGTTGTGTGTTGCTGGTGTGAGACTGGCCTGAGCTGCTCAAAGCCGCTGGGTGACTCCCCGCCGGCCCTCCAGGAGGCAAAGGAGGAGAGGCTGGAGAAAAGAGACTTAGGAGGCTGGAAAGGACTCCGGGCTCAGCCAGGCACTGGACGGTGGTGTGAATGGAGTCTGGGGAGGAGCGTGTCCTAGTGTGGCCACCAAGTGTGACAGTGATAAGGGTGCGAGCGGGCACGAACTGAGCCTAACAGCCGGAAGGAAGTACAGAGAAGATCTAAAGCGTGCTCCCAGAGGGGGAAGGAGGACTCTGCATCTTCTTGCAGAACTGTCCCCAGCTGCTGCTCTGCGGACACGTGGAGACGGCATCAGCAGAGCCGGAAGTGCAGGCTGGCTCCTTTCTGCTCTCTGCTAGCTTGTGACAGACAAACGATCACTGCAGTGAGCTCACCAACCTTGCCAACTTTCTGTCAGCTTCATACTTGAAGCTGCACGAGTTAGTTGCCGACTCTCCAGGGTCTCACTGTGGTTTCACCCCCCACGGTGGTCCTGGCCCGGCCCTCCGGTGGCTCAGGTCACACAAAGGCAGGAGCGGGGCTGCCGATGGCGCTGGCTAAGCTCACCCGGGTGCTCAGAAAACAAGATGTGTGCAAGAAATGCACCACAGTTTGTTAATGCACGAGTTGCTGGTGTGAGTAGGAAGTGTGACTGAGGGTAGGTGAAGGCTGTGTGCGTGCGTGTGTGCGTGTGTGTGTGTGTGTGTGTGTGTTATACACAGACAACAGCCACAATTTTATACAACCCTATGCTTTCGAATCCCTCCCACTCTTAACTGTTACCTCACTCCTTGGGAGTCGTCCTCTCTGACCGTGTCACTGACACAGGCTTCCGCTTGCTCACCGGAAGCGAGTGTGTTCACTTTGCTGTGCCCCAGCCCACTCCTGGGCACCTCACTTTTAGCTGCACTCCCACTGCAGAGAGCACACGTGACAGCACGTTCCACAGGACGGGCCCAGAACCCTGAGTGGCAGCCGTGCACGCCTGTCCACGTCTGTTCTGAGCACACAGGGTTCCAGAATGCCCCCACGAGGCCTGCACTCACGGCAGCACGTCTGCGCCTGTCACGTGAGCTAACACTTGTGGGGGACACTGTTCTCACGTGCTTCTCCCCCCCTCACCGTCCCTGATGCCGCCTTTCCTCTCACTCCCCAGAACACAGCCAAACCCAGGCAAGCACGCCTTGCTCAGGCATGGCTTTCTGTCAACCTCCATGTAGCCACATCTGTGACCCTTTCCCTAGCGCTACCCTGCTCTGTCCCACCTTTATCTCTAAATGTTGATCTTTTAAAAACCATCTGTTAATTTGCACATGCTTGTGCCTGAATGAGTTTACACCAACACGCAAGTGCAGGCATCCTCGGAGCCCCTGGAGCTGGAGTTGCACAGGGGCCCCCTGAGCCTCTGCAGAGCGGCCTGCAGCGTGCCAAGGCCGCCTGCAGCTCCTGGACCCTGCCACCAGCTGTGCCCTCTGCTGCAGCATCACAGAAACACTGGTGTTCGACAAAAACACAGCATATTCACGGGGGCTTGGGACAGGGCAGGCGACCTGTAGCTGCTTCTCTGAGGGCTCCTGGTGTTGCACGTCTCATTTGAAGCATTGTTACACATTCACCTGTCTCCAAGCTCCATGCTTCACCCACAGTTTTGCGGCGATGCACGACTTTGCCACACTGCACAGAAGCTGTGATCCGAGGTTCTGCCCAGCAGCACACTCACTCTGCTCCCACCTTTGCAAATTGATGATGATGATTAATTAGTTTATTCACTTTGTATCCCCGGTTGTAGCCCTCTCCCTCTTTACCTCCCAATCCCGCCACCTCTCTCCCTCTTCTCCTCCCATGGCCCTCTCCAAGTCCACTGATAGGGGAGGTCCTCCTCCCCTTCTTTCTGACCTTAGCCTATCAGGTCTCTTCAGGAATGGCTGCATTGTCTTCCTCTGTGGCCTGGCAAGGCTGCTCCCACTCAGGGGGAGGTGATCAAAGATCCAGCCCCTGAGCTCATGTCAGAGACAGTCCCTGTTCCCCTTACTAGGAAACACACTTGGACACTGAGCTGCCATGAGCTACATCTGTGCAGGGGTTCTAGGTTATTTCCATGCATGGTCCTTGTTTGGAGTATCAGTCTCAGAAAAGACCCCTGTGCCCAGATTTCTTGGTTCTGTTGTTCTCCTTGTGGAGCTCCTGTTCTCTCCAGGTCTTACTATCTCCCCCTTCTTTCAGAAGGTTCCCTGCGCTCTGCACTAGGCAGAGGGCAACTCCACCTTACAGCCGCTCCTTCTCATTCAAGAGAATGAAACCACCTCCTCCTGTCCAAGACTGACATTTCCGTGTTTCCTAAAGGTTGTGTGTGTGCATGCATGTTCTAATGTGATTGTGTGTGTGTGTGTGTGTGTGTGTGTGTGTGTGTATGCATGCTCATATGTACTGGTGTGTGTGTGGCTGGGCTCCAGCCAGCCAGCCCCAAGGAAATGCCTGGCTCTGCTTTGCCAGCACAGAAATTGCGGGTGTGTACCACCTGCTCAGATTCTTCCTCTGTGTTCTGGAAATCAAACCCAGGTCCTTCTACAAGGCAGTGAGTGAACCCACCTCTCCCCAACCCCTATCTCCCCCACTTTCCCCCATCTCCCCCACTTCCCCTGTCTCCCCAGCCCCCCCCCGCTGTCTCCCCTGCACACTCTCCCACAATGTCACTCTCTCTGAGCTTCAGCAGAATCTCAGCTCCTTGCTCTGCCCTTTCCTTCCTGCCTATTCATGTGTGTAAAGGCACACACTCCGGAAACGCGCTCTCACTGTTCCTGCGGCACACGGCTGGAATTGGGAACTTCAGAGAGCAAGGTCGTGTTCTCTGGTATAAGGTCGTGTTCTCTGGTCTCTAGGTCGTGTTCTCTGGTCTCTAGGTCGTGTTCTCTGGTCTCTAGGTCCTGTTCTCTGGTCTCTAGGTCCTGTTCTCTGGTCTCTAGGTCCTGTTCTCTGGTCTCTAGGTCGTGTTCTCTGGTCTCTAGGTCGTGTTCTCTGGTCTCTAGGTC
>REGO01000124.1:3925631-4032575 GCA_010120015.1 Rhombomys opimus
TCTGGTCTCTAGGTCCTGTTCTCTGGTCTCTAGGTCGTGTTCTCTGGTCTCTAGGTCCTGTTCTCTGGTCACTAAGGTCGTGTTCTCTCTGTTGTCTAATGTCTTGTTCACTCGTCACTAAGGTCATGTTCTCCTTTCTCTAAGATCATGTTCTATGGTCTCAATGGTCGTGTTTTCTCTAAAGGCTTGTTCTCGAGTCTCTAAGGTTGAGTTCACAACTCTAAGGTTCTGTTTTCTATTTTCTATGTTCGCATTCTCTGGTCTAAGTTCGTGTTCTGTGGTCTCTAAAGTCGTGTTCTCTGGTCTCTAAGTTCTTGTTCTCTGACCTCTAAGGTCGTGTTCTCTGGCCTCTATGGTTGTGTTCTCTGGTATCTGAGGATGTGTTCTCCGTTCTCTATGGTAGTGATCTCAGGTCTCTAAGGTCGTGTTCTCTGGACACTGCGGTAGTGTTCTCTGGCCTCTAAGGTTGTGCTCTCTGATATCTAGAGTTACATTCTCCTTGGTCGTTCTCTAAGGTCATGTTTTCTGGTTATTAAGGTTGTGTTTTCTGGTCTCTATGAATGTGTTCTCTGGTCTCTAAGGTCATGTTCTCTCTAGTGTCTAAGATTATGTTCTCTGGTCACTAAGGTCGTGTTCTCTGATCTCTATGGTTGTCTTCTCCCTGGTCAGTCTCTGAGGTCATGTTCTCTGGTCTGTAAGGTTGTGTTCTCTGGTTGCTACGGTCATGTTCTCCAGGTCTCTATGGTCGTGTTCTCTGGTCTCTACGGTTGTGTTCCTTGGTTTCTAAGGTCATGTTCTCTGGTATCTATGATTGTGTTCCCTGGTCTCTAAGGTTGTGTTTTCTGGTCTTTACGGTTGTGGTCTCTGGTCTCTATGGCGATTGGTGGTGTCAGCTGTTGTGTCAACGTGAAAGTGAAGGAGGAAACGGAAGCAAGAAAGTGTCAGGACAAACACTGGCTCCTTCCCGGTACTGCTTTTGCACCCTGAACATATGTGCCCTGGTTGTACATACCCGAGGAGCTTTCTTTTCACCTGTGAGAAAAGGCCGAAGCCACTGCTTCAAAGCACACACTCATCAATACTCTGCCCGTGAGCACCTGAGCCCCCGGAACTGCGAGCAATAGGGCACACATGCTATTTGTGAATGTTTAAGAAAGATCCACCTTCAAATTGTGGCTAATCCTGTCTTCTCTTCTATGCACATTCTAGGAAGAAGTTTACGTTTTTACACCTCTAACCACGCAAGCTCTGACCATACTTGTAGTGCAGCCACAAAGCCAGCCTGGCCACACACTGATTTTAAGATGATTTTAGAGCAGTTTAGGATCCCAGCAAAACTGAGTGAAAA
This sequence comes from Rhombomys opimus, assembly GCA_010120015.1. Classification (NCBI taxonomy): domain Eukaryota; kingdom Metazoa; phylum Chordata; class Mammalia; order Rodentia; family Muridae; genus Rhombomys; species Rhombomys opimus. The sequence goes on from REGO01000124.1 coordinate 3,926,980, forward strand.
GTAAGAAAGTTCCTATGTCCAGGCCGGGTAAACAGGCCGGTTGATAAAGTGCTGCACCAGGCAGAGGGCTGCCCGTGGCCCAGCACACATGCAGCAGGGTGTGGCAGCGAGTGCTTGAAGTTCTGCAGCTTAAGGGCAGAGGTGGGGGACTCTGATCTTCCCCTTGGGCATGTCACTATCCGGACACACAAAGTTTGGTCTACAGGCTGCTCTTTCTTTTTCACGCTCCAGTATCTTTCCTCCAAGTCCCTTCCTAGCTTGCACTCTTTTCTCTTTAGTGCAGAATTATGTTTACTCTGGATCCGTGACATCTGTGTCTGTCCCCACCACGGCCGCCATGGCTGCTGATAGGCTGAGGCCAGGGCAACCGTGCGCAGACTTGAGGTGCACTGGCCTCCGTGCACACAGACTTGAGGTGCGCACAGACTTGAGGTACACTGGCCTCCTTGCGCACAGACTTGAGGTGCACACTGGCCTCCGTGTGCACAGACTTGAGGCGCACTGGCCTCCGTGCGCACAGACTTGAGGTGCACACTGGCCTCCGTGTGCACAGACTTGAGGTGCACTGGCCTCCGTGTGCACAGACTTGAGGTGCACACTGGCCTCCGTGTGCACAGACTTGAGGCGCACTGGCCTCCGTGCGCAAAGACTTGAGGTGCACTGGCCTCCATGCCAGCCCTGATTCCACAGAGGCCCACCTGCGTAGTCCCCGCACCAGGGGGCTGCTGGCATTTAAAGGGACCGTGTGTGCATTCGGAAAGTAGAGGGGATGGAAAACAGAAAATATCTGAACAAATCTGTGGGTGCATGAGGAATAGAGAGCTTTGCCTGGCTGTGGTGTCTGTTGCTGCAAAGAGCTGCTGTGACCACGGCAGCGCTCACCAGCGAAAGGGTTTTCCTGGGGCAGGCTTGAGGCTCAGAGGGTCCGTCTGTCATCATCATCAGGGAAGTCCCTCATCACGAGGTCGGGAAACCTGTCATCATCAGGGAAGTCCCTCGTCACCAGGTCGGGAGCATGGCAGCACAGGTGGACATGAAGCTGGAGAACAAGAGCTCTGTGTCTGGATTGGCTAAAGGAGAGTGGCCCTGGGCCTCCCTGGCTCGAGAACTTGAAAGCTCTCAAAGAAGCAGTTCCTGGCTTCCTTGGCTCTTTGAATTGTTTTCTTTGTTTCTAATTTAGTGATTTCAGCCCTGAGTCTGATTATTTCCAGCCGTCCACTCTTCTTGGGTGCGTCTGCTTTTTTTTTTTTTTTTTCTTCCTCGAGCTTTCAGGTATGCCGTTAAGCTGCTTGTATGAGATGCCTCTTTCTGGAGGCGATTAGTGCTATGAACTTTCCTCTTAGCCCTGCTTTCATTGTGCCCGTAAGTTTGGGTAACTTGTGCCTTCATTTTCATTGAATTCTAGAAAGTCTCTGATTCCTTTCTTTATTTCTTCCCTGACCCATGTATCACTGAGTAGAGAGTTGTTCAGTTTCCATGTGTGTGTAGGCTTTTTCCTATTTCTGTTATTGTTGAGATCTAGTTTTAGACCATGGCGGTCAGATAGGATACAAGGGATTATTTCAATCTTCTTGTATCTGCTGAGGCTTGCTTTGTGACCAGCTACATGGTCCATTTTGGAGAAGGTTCCTTGAGGCGCTGAAAAGGTGTACTCTTGAGTTTGGGTGAAAAGTTCTATAGACATCTATTAGGCCCATTTGATTCATGACCTCTGTAAGTGTCATTATTCTTGGTGAGAGTGGGGTGTTGAAGTCCCACTCTCACGGTGTTGGGATTGAGGTGTGATTCAAGCTTCACTAATGTTTCTTTGACAAAAGCAGGCGCCCCTGTGTTTGGTGCACAGATGTTCAGGATGTGCTGTCCTCCTGGTGGATTGTTCCTTTGATGAGCAAGACGCGGCCCTCTGACCAAGCATTCACACCTGTGAGCTCACGAGGGCTGTTCCTATTCAACCACCACGCAGTGGCTGACTCATCCAAGTACAGAGGCGTGAACACAAGAGTCTACTCAAAGAGAAGCAGGGAAGGTTTGGAAGACACTTGAAAATTTTTTTCTAAAGAGGAAATTCCCAAACAACCCAGTCTGTTACCAAGACGATAGGTTGCTCTGTGCAAAGTGAGAACAGAGCCGCACTGCTGAGGGGAGCACCTCCACAACTCACTGAACTGAGAAGGGGAGCTGGGGCCTACACACCGCCACCGCCACATCCTAGAGTCTTTGGTGTGAGAAGGCACTCGGCAGGCTCTCGAAGGAGACGCACAAACACCAGTCAGCCGCAGAACCTTTGCTCTCCAATCTGTCCTGCCTGCAAATATGCTAGAGCAATGGGACACAAAGCTTGTGGGAATAACAAACCAATGTCTGACTTGACTTAAGGCAAATTCCAGGAGGGTTATGTGAGAGGCTGTTGGCGTATTTAAGACCCTGGGTCTGTTGCAAACTGAAGGATGTCCTCGGTGGGGAGAAAGCTCACAGAAAGGAAAGTTTTCCATCCTCCTGGACTGTTCACTAAGCTACCGAAGCAAAACCTGTCCCAAGGAATAAGGGCTCTGTCACAGGCTTGCTCCTTACAGAAGCCGTTTCCTGCTGCTGCCCGTGTCTGCTTAGTTTTCTCTCACGGGCCCTGAATTTTGTTACTCAAATGGTACATGATTTCCTAACCTGAAATGTCAGATGTGTGGTTGTTTTTCTAGGACAAAGTTGAAATTGACTCTGAACCATGCTCCCAAGAATCGGACACACAAAGAAACTGAAGAGCAGCCTTTGAGAAATTGACCCTCACAGGCCAGCAAAAGCAGATAATCCTACATCATGTGATCAATAACCCGAGATTTAGAAGGGTGAAGCACTTGGCCTAAGTATTCATTAAGCCCCTCTTTAAGCACCCTGCACTGTGGAAGAGAATTCAAGGGAAGCAAATTATAGCTTTGGAAATTTTTACAAGCTAGTGTCAGGGTGGTGAGATCATTCCCCGGGTGACGCGTTTCTTGTGCAAGCCTCAGGACCTGAGTTCAGAGCCTCAGCAGCCACGTCACTGCTAAGCCAGGCGGCACACGCCCGTGACTCCACCACAGGGGGACACAGGCTGGTAGACCCCGAGGGTCTCTCTGGCCATACAGTCTAGCCAAAACTGTCCAGGCTACACATGAGCCTGTCTCAAAAATTAAAACAAGCCAAAACAGAACTTAATGTTTTAAACTATCTGTGTTTGTTTGAGATTATAAAAGCAAATCAAACTCTGGTTTGACTCTGACCCCAACCTAATGAGGTCTGGCCTCCTCCCAAACTCTGGGTGCCGCCTTAAGTCGTGAGCCAACCATGACACCGAAGCGAGGAACACAGCCCAACACCTGAAGCCAAGGCAGAGCAACAACCTGTGCACAGAACAAGGACAGGTGTGAGCCTCAGGTTCACGTCTGCATTTGCCCACACAGGTGCCAGGCTGGCGTATCAGCCGGTCTATCACAAGATGGGCACAGCTTCCATAGCGTTTAACGTTCCATCTGGGCATCTGTTGACGCCTTCACGATGCTGTCAGTTACCCATGGCCAAGGACAACCTGAAAATGTCGAAAGATCGATTCATTGTACGTCCCAGTTGTAGGCCCCTCCCTCATCTGAAGCAAACAATTGTCCAGCTTTAAATTGCTGCCTTTCTGAGAGAGCCACCCGCCCCTCACATCTGCTGCGTCGATGGCCCTCCCGCTCACCTCACACTCTCTCAAACATCCTAACCCTTTCCTCCCATCGTTGTCACAGAGGACAGAGGCTTTAGGACTCTGGTGCTTTGAAGCTCATTCCCTCTGTGGGCCATGGCAGGACTCTGGTCCTACCTGCCAGGACACAAACAACAGCGCAGCTTTTAGATCTACAGATCGTTTATGTCTCTCTCGGCCTCCATTTCCCTTGCTGTCCCTCCTCCTCTGGGTGTCAGCCCTCTGGTCACCCAGAGGCATTTGGTCAGCAGTCGTTTTCCCCCTGTCCCTCCTCTTTGACCTGTGCATCCACCATCCTCCTGTCGAGCATGTATTCAAAGCGTCATGTGGGCGGCAGAGGCGGGGAGATAATGTGAGTGCCTGCTCCGGGGCATGGAGAGTCTCAGGGAAGGTTTGGAAACTGCTGCCATGTCCCTGGCAGACTGTCCCGTGGGGGCCGATGACCTAGTCTCTGCAGCGCAGCCAGACCTGGTAAGAAAGGCAAAGGTGACGTGTGTGGCCGAGTGCACGCCTGCTGTGTGCCATATGATCACGCGTGCAGCAGCCGGCGTGACGGCCACGCTTCACAGCACCGTGGGAATTCACGGTCTGTCCCACGTGCCTTCCTCAAGGTGAGGGAAGCTTCATCCGGAGGCTAGGGCGGGCCTGAGTCACTTCAAACCTCCAGCCAGCAGCTGTGGGGAAGCGGGGCCGAGCCTGGGGATAAGCGAGAGGCCGGGGGGGGGGGGGCGAATGGACGGTCCAGGCTGTGGACGGTGCTCAGGAGGAGTGGATTGTGGGTGCTGTGGGTGCTGAGGGTGCAGGAGCAGTCCAGGGTGAGTGACCGAGTGGAGTGTGTCAGGACTGTAGCTGCCCGGTTACAGACCGCGGACAGCGCGCACCGAGGTCGGGCCCCAGGACAGCAGATGGTCCAGCGCGGCGATGGCGGAATGGCGTGTGCCTGGCACGGCACAGGGCGGCACAGGGCGTAGGTGCAGCCTTAGGGTACTAAAGGGCCTAAGTCAGGACTTGGGGTGGGAGTACACCTCCGTGCGGCCTGCCTACACTGTCCCTGCTGTCACGTCATCAGAATGCCTCTGGGCTTTCCATAGGAGGCGCTGGGGAGCAGCGGGAGGCCTGTAAGAGGCTGCCTACTTCAGAGAAAAGGTGACTGTGGAGGGGCCCTGACACTCACACCTGACGTCCCCGGAGAAGGAGACGCCACACAAGATTGGTTTTGCTTGAGTTTTGTCGTAAAGCTCTTGTTTGTGGTTTATGACTGTTCTTTCTTCCCCCATCCTGATATTGGACCCAAGGCTCACCCACGTGTGTGGATCATGTGCACTAGTGATTAACTCCAAGTCACCAGTGACGCATCGGTGTGCATTACGGAAAGAAAAGCAAAGCGCCTCCCCCAGAGCGAATCCAGACGTGAATTCTCCAGCTCAGGCTGTCTGCATCTTCCATCTCCTGTGTGTTCATGAGTCTGTGCCTTCTGTCCATGTGTCTGTCCCTGTGTCTGACCCTGTGTCTGTCCCTGTGTCCGTGTGTCTGTGTGTCCGTTCATGAGCTGTGGAGCCATCAGTGCCCAGTGTGTCTGGAACATCATCGCGTAGAAGAGACTGCATTCTCTTCAGAGAGTGCCCACAGCCGCAGCGACCTGGGCGAGGAACGCCACTGTTGATCAACAGTGTCTGTACATGGCTTTGTGGTAGATTTAGGGAGCTACTTTCACCACAGGATGCACAAGCACAAGTGTGGCCACCAGGGGTGTGGAGAGGAAAGAGCTAGGAGCTGCTGTGCGTTCGTTCAGGCTGTAGGAGCCCACTGCGGAGGAAAGCAGAGGCAGGCCAGCTGGTCAGTGCACAGCTCTTAAGTTACACAAGCAGGGGCGCACAGTAGGCAGCTGTCCTGGTGACCTTGAGGAGTGTGATCGGCTCCGGATGTGATGTGCAGAAGCCCAGTCTCCTAAACGGTAAGAGATGGTTCAGAGCCCATGCCTCCCTCCAGCTTCTGAGTCACATGTCACCAAGTTACATGGCCTCAGCTCTCTCTGTAGCCCAGACTGGCTTTGAACTCCAGACCTGCCTGCCCCAGACCTCTGAGGAGCTGGGAGTACGGGCTTACACGACCAGGCACACTATGGAACACTGTAAGTCGGAAATCATTACTTTAAATCCACACTCCCCCAAAAACAAAGCAGCTCTCAGTTCACAGTGCACAGTGCAGGTCTAATTCCCAAAGAGTGATGACCAGGAGAGGCCGCAGGCACCGTCTGTGGTTTGCACAGAGGACTGGGTATTAGTGACCCCTGGTGAATCCTTGTTGGTGAGAAGGGTCTAGAGTCACCATGAGTACTGGGCGACTCTCCTCCGAGGGCGGCAGAGACATGTCATCCTTACTGGGTTGCTTCACGCGCATGAAAACCTGAGCCCCAGCACGGACACAAAGGGCACACCTGTGTGGGTGTGGTAACCTCCGGCATTTCAAGCACTGCAGACAGTCGTGAGCTCAGGGTGAGAGGTAAGGTGGCACCCTTCCTCAGGTCCCACAAACAGGCCCTGCGCGAGCAGTGACCGAGGCTCGGAGGGCAGCTAGCAGGGACCTCCTTCCCAAAGATAAGGTCCTGGGGAAGAGGCGCAAGCCAAGGGGCATGACAGCACACGAGAAGCTGGCCTGTGTGGACACAGTTGTGAAGGCCTGGACAGAAGCTCAGCTGACAGTGTGGCTGCTCCTGTGGAGGACAGAGCTTTGGGCCCAGTCCCCACATGGTGGCTCGCCGTCAGTGGTTCTAGGAGATCTGAGACCTTTTCCTAACCCCTGTGGACACGATGCATGTGGGGGAAAAAAAAGAAAAAAACATGCACATGAAGTAAAAGTTAAAACCCAAAAACCAAAATCCACGAGTTTGTTCCCCCTGAGAGACGCTGAAGACTAGCTTTTCACTGTTCTCTTCCCACATATGGATAAAGCCTGACACCAGAGAATATGATGCACATAAGGACCTGAAGGATACAGCCCTGAAGGACATGGCGCTGAAAGACACAGTCTCCTGAAGGACACAGTCTCCTGAAGGACACAGCCCTGAAGGACACAGTCTCCTGAAGGACACAGACTCCTGAAGGACACGGCCCTGAAGGACACAGTCTCCTGAAGGACACAGTCTCCTGAAGGACACAGCCCTGTGAGGACACACAGCTCCTTGAGGAAATGGCTCCCAGGAGGACACAGCTCTGGGTAGGCACGGGTCTCTCATCCCTGCCTCTCTGTGAGGACACGGCCCCACACACTCGGGGCTGATAGTACAATAAGGCCACTGACAAAAATCTCAGAAAAGAAATAAAAATCTTTGCACATTTTATGGAGGAATCAACACAGAACAGATGGAAAAGCAGGACTTACTTGGACATCAACGGTGCCAGGAAGGTGCCTGGGCTGGGACACTCACCTGCCGAGGTGTGCAGAATGAAACACGAGAGGCTTAAATGTTATTTATTTTTTATTTTATGTGTGTGTTTTTCTTGCGTGTGTGTATGTGCACCACATGTGTGCAGAACCAAAAAAGGTCAAAAGAGGTCTCAGACACTCTGACCCTGAAGTCACAGATGGCTGTGAGTTCCCGGCTAGGTGGTGGGTCTCCGGAAAGAGCAGCAGGTGATCTTAACCTCGTAGCCACTTCCAGCCAGGGAGAGAGTTTTGAAAAGTAGAGTGGCAAAGCACACCTGAGGCTGAGGCAGCAAGATTGCCAGCAGTGTGGTCCGGGCTGGTGGAGGGCGGCAGGCCCGAGCTGAGGAGGAGGCCAGGCCCGAGAGAGCCTCCTGTTCAGGTCTGCTATCAGCTGCAGTGGTTGCACACGGTTGTCACATCGTTTGATCTAGGTGGAATGGGTTCATTAATCCCCCCCACACACACACACTCTCCATCCCCAGTTATTTCACTGCCGGGGCTTGTGGGGTGCCCTGCCTGGTGCTGTCTGGCCCTGCATGTGGATAACGAAGCTCGCTGGTTGCCCCGAACCCCGAGCTGTGCGGAGGTCTTCAGAGGTGAGGGTAGTCTGGGACCCTGGAGTGAAGTGTGCGCTCTGCTCTTAGCACAGCCTGTGTCTAGTTAGCTCCCGTTCTAGGCATGCTGTGCAAGCACCAGCTCCTCCTCCTGGCTCAGGGGCACAAGCAGCCTTGCAACAGTGACTACAGTGATTGCACCAGGAAAACATGGGTGAAGTGGTGTGCGCAGCTCACATCCCTGTTTTGAACACTCCCAGCTGTGGGCAGGACAGTCTGTCTCCATCAGGTGTCAACAAGGCACTTGGGAGGGGAGCAAAGGCTTCATGAGCCACTACACTCAACAGAAACCCGTGAGGCCTGACACCGAGAAGCTGCCTGAAAGGCTGGAAGGACCTCAGGGCCTAAGGCCTCAGACGCCCTGAGCCCCGGACAGCTGGGTGGGAAACACCTAGTTAGCGTTAAAGGACCCGGAGACTCCTCCTGGCTCTAAGAAATGTTGAGTCATGGCACAGCTCTGGTGTCGAGAAGAACAAGAAAGGCAGAGTTCATTTTACCTGACTGCCCCAGGCCCTTTCGGCCTGGCCAAAGGGTTTGGGAAACAGCCTGGCCCTGTGCTGCCAGGAACCCAACTCACAGCTGGAACGCCCCAGATTTCATGCCTCCCACCACTCCTCCTTCCCACGGCAGCCTCAGTGGGAACCTCAGCTTAACACAAATAAGTGTGGACTCCTGCTCAGGTGCAACCCCCTTAGCTGCCTGTGTCATTCCCCTAATGACAGGAGAGGGCACCACAAAGGCCTTGGCAGGCTATGGCCACCTGAGCACCTTTCCGGAGGACGGGGTCCTGGGGATGGGAAGCTCCGCCGTCTTGCCCCTTGCTGTGTGGTTTATCCTGTGGTCTCCACTTTCCCTTCCTTTTCGTTATGTCGGTTTGTTTTGTGATGACCATTTTGCCTGTGTGTGTGCATGCGTGTGTACCACACAGGTGCCTGGTGTGCCTGGAGGTTATGAGATCCCCCAGACCTGGGGCCACCGTGTGGGTTCTGGGGTCTCCACGCATTCTTAGCTGCTGAGCCATCTCTTCCAGACCTTGGGCCAGCGTTAACCTTCTGACCGACCGTGGTGGATATGGAGAGAGCTGTGTGTGGGTAAGCGCACCGGCGACAGGCTGGGCCTGCTGCCCTACGCCTCAGCTCTGGTGTGGCTGGCTGTAGTAATGATGGAGTGTCCTGAGGACCCATCTTCTAGCTGGAAATCCATCACAGCCCCAAACTGCAGCCTCACGTAAAGGAGCAACGGGTGAGTCACATTCTATTTCCGTTTCCCCGGTGAATTATTCAGCCTCCTAAAATAAAGTAGCTGGTGTGTCGACCGGGTGTCCTATGTTTAGAATGAGGAGCAGTCTTCCTTCCCACACCCCACAGGGAGGCTGGAGGCTGCTGGTGTGTGTTTTAGGGTGCTCTGTGAGTTAGTTAGGTATCTCAATACTAAGCTGAAATGCCCTGGCTACAAAAAGAAATCAATGTTTGAAAATTTCTTTGCCAATAGCTGGTTTGCAAAAAATACGTTTTGGATTTCCTGAATTCCTTTACAACTTGATTTACTATCAAATTAATTTAACTATAGTTATTTTAATATAGAAGTGTTTTGTGTTAGCCCTTTCCTTTTAAAACAAAACACAAAGCTTCAATTTTATGTTAAATGTCTATTACAAACCCCAAGACAAAGCATAGAAGCAGATGGCGCAGAAGGTTCTGTGAACCAGGCCACACGCGTGAGCGCCCTGCTCAGCCCAGGGTGATAATGGCCCTGATTAAAGGGCCTCCCCTTTGGCTTTTGTTAGAACACATGCTAAACTTTCCTGAAAGATGCTAATATGATTATGTTTTTAAATCTCCTAAGATGAAAGTTTTTGTTGGGACATGACATAATCTATAAATCACTCAAAGCTATAGAAATGTCTTAAAAAAAAAAAAAGACATGCAGAGACATTTGGTAGCTATTTGCTATAGCACATGGCTTGACGGGAATGTCACAAACTGAAGCACAGTGTGAGACTCCACGTCCTGAGACTGTTTAGTGTGGTGCTTGTGACCAGATGTCATCTTGAAGGAAATCCAACTTTTAACGTTCTATTATTTTCATAATAACCAGAACACAGGCTATGCATATTTTCTCCTTATAATATCAACTTTTAAAAGATTGTTAATTACAGTACAGCCATTTTTAATAGATGTGTAACATTTCACCTCATGACTGAACTAATTCTTTAGTTTCCTGTTATGCATTTTGTTCAAGTCTTTTCCCTTGTCATAACCACGGCCACAATGAACAAAGATAAGATTTTAAGGAAAGTAGAATTGTAGGGCACCTGAGACAAACCTTCTTGTCCCAGGAAAAGAAGAAAGAATGTAAGTCTGAGTGAAATTAGAGGGATCCCTAAATGTAGAGTACTTGTGAGAAAGGTACCAGGAGTGGGGTGTAACTATATCCTCAAAACTCTTTCCAAAACCTACCACTGTTTGTGAGAAGGATGCACTCATAGAAAAATGAAGACTCATTTCCTCTTTGTCTGAGTGAAAATATATATTACAAATCAGTGGTTGACTGATTTGTAATATATAAGGCAAACCTGTCTTTGCCTTAATATTTTTGAAGATCCTTTAAGGACATCCTAACACATGAATGTTCAGAAATATTTTATGTTATATTCCATGTGCTGAGAACACGCATATTTTCATGAAACCACTGTGAATGGCAGCCTGTGAATTGGATCTTGAAATAGGAAGCAAATACCTAAAATCCATGACTTCTACTCTGTCTTAAAACTAAAAATTAAAAAAAAAAAAAATCCAGTGTTCTCACTCCTGTTCTCTGAAACTTTAGTCACTATCTCTCTTCAGTGGCTCCAGATAACAAAGACCTCGTTGTTCCTCCTTATCCTCTAGCCTTGGTGATGACATGTGTATTCTACACACAGGGCTCCTTAGAATGTCACGCTCCACCACCTTCTCTGCTGTCCTCGTATACCATGTCACAGATCCTGATACACAGGTGGCCCCCAAGTCTGCACTGAGCCCAAATCCACTCCAGATCCCCAGTCTGAGCTTCTGCCTTTACACATCTCTGCCTGCATCCCTTATCAACACAGAAGACACGCTATCCAGACAGGACCTTCCCCATACATGCATTGCCAGGCCTGTCACCAACAGTCTCCTCACTGTGCTTTCCTCCTCAAGCCTGGCAGCCAGTTGGTATCGCCTCATGGTGAAGATTTTGCCTCTTTAAGAGTCAAACTTGGGTTCAAGTCCCATCCTGCTTTCAATAGCTGACCGTCTCCAGCGTGTTTTTTGTTTTTTAACATTAGAGACCTACTAAGGATCGGCCACACGTTAGATATCTGAGTAGCTGGCACACAGTCTGTATAATGAGTGATTGTCACTTTCACTTTTTGCTGTCACTTTCATTCATCCTTTGTTCATCCCACACAGTGATGACAGCTGGTTTTTTCGTTTCTTGCCCAACAATAACAATGAGGTACTAATTGCTCCTTCCTCCTTGAATGTCTCCTCCCACGTGTCATTCACATTCCATAAACTCACCTCAAACAAATCTGACCCATGGCTCCGCTGCATCTGATGGTCCCTTACACTCTGACAAAGGCCAGAGCCCTCGGCCTCTATAGCTATAACGGAAGAAAGTCTCCTGATAGTTGTTATTGAAATAGTGTCTCTGTGGGTAAAAGCAATACAAAAACCATCCCACTTTAGAAACTGCAACGGCTGTGGAACATTGACAAGAGCACAAGTCAGGACAGACACGAACACAGGTGCATACATCCCTTGCATGTATGGCCATGGGAAACTACTATGTCCATGAGCTGTACCTTCACCCTGCCCCCTTCGTATGTTGAAGGTCTTGAAATAAACCATTCAACTGACTTCACCCGGTTCTTTCCCAATAGGCCCAGGGTGGCCGCTCATGGCAGTGCAAGGCACAAGTCTACTAGAACCGACAGTAGTTCAGGAAACATCAAGAGACTTGGATTGCTAATACACATAATCCCACAATCCACCTTCTATTACTCTTAACTCCTTGGCTCAGGTTTTCTCCTACATTATCTTCCCAGAACTATCATGGTTGAGGGTAGCCAACCACATTTGCGCAGAATTCACCAACAAGGCCATGTAGCCCTGTCTCAGTGTTCTAGCCTGCCTTTTAAGAGCCTGCGGGCTCCTGTGCATGAATCCACGGTGCTAGTCAGAGTGTTTGCTGACAGTGGCTCTTTACGCAACATTTTCTCAATCCAGACTCCAGGTCTCTTTGCCAGGATTAACTAGAACCTATTCTATACTTATATGTGGAGACAGGAAATAACTCATTTTTGATGCCTACTGTCTTCCAGGAAGTGTCTGAATTGCTGGGAAAATAAGTCACAAAAACGGGGGCTGGTGTCCTACTGTCATAAACATTACGGTATTGGGTACAGTTGATCTGTCAAAAAAGCCGGTGAGAACATAAACATGAGTGACGTTACAGACGATGACCAAAGCTCAGGTTTGGCTGGGGTCTGTAGAAGGAAGAGGCCTGCTAAGGTCTGGCGAAAGGCTATCCTAATCAGGGAAGAGCAAGTTCAGAGTCCTTGACGTGGGAGGAGCCCGGCATGTTCCAGGACCTAGGCTGTCACTGTGGAGGAGAAAGAGATGGGACAAGAGCTTGCTTGCACAGGCCTTAAGTTGCAGTGAAGAGTTTAGAAAGATTTAAATATGAAAGACAGGAATACATAAAGTGCTGTCAAATCTTTTTGACATGATGTTTCTTACTGTACTGCTGGGTCAGAGCCACAGGCAAACCTGTTTGTTGACCAAATAAGAAACAGATCTCCCACAGAAACGGGGTCTCGGGTCTTTTGGAAAGTTACTGGGATGCTAAGAAGAGCAGCCTGGCGACATCGTGCTCCTTTTGAGAGCCTCTGCAGGGGTGCTGTAAAATTGCTCCATGCTAATCATCATTTAAGCTTTTTAAATCTAACCCAAAAGTTCTGTTCGTGTTCTGTGCTCACCAAGGCCTGAAACAGCCACACTGTGGTTCACAAACAGTATAACAAGGCTGAAGACAGACAGTTACTACCCAGCACAGACGGGGATCTGGGTCGTTAGTCATAAAGGAGTTGGAAAGCTGCTTTCCCTACGTTGTTTTGAGTGTGGTCCCCAAGGGCCGTGTTTGGCCGCCTGACGCTGCTCACCCTCTCTGCACGCCCTGTCTCAGTGTCCACTTCTCAGCGTCCTCCTAGACAATTTGTGCTGTTTGCCCCAGGACTTCCCCACCCGAGTCCTTGGTCCTGGTTAAGGAAGTTCCACCGCAGCCTTGGGTGGTCTCCAAAGGCAGCAGACAGCACCGTGGCCACGGCCCAGTGTCTGAGTGGCAGGGGTTCTTACTGTGGCAGCTTGAAGGGACTCTCTTCAGCCAGCGTCCACTTCCTGGCTACTGCGCTGTAATTCTCTTCATGGGGTCTTGAAGAGACCCTCAGCTGTCCTGCTCAGAGACTGTCCTACCTGCTTGTGTGCTCAAACAGCCTACCATACTGTTGGGGTTTCCTGCAGGCCATCATCCACTGCGCGTTGGCAGGAGGGCCGTGAGGCGTCCTCAGCCTTCCATCGTGGGTGCTGGTGCAGCCATGGCTCAGGGGGGACTTCCTGAACAAATTTTCACAGCCCTGCCAGCTCCACCCCTGTACTTTGTCTCCCCCGACCCACCCACCCCCACCCCTGCTTCACAATCACCAATAAGAGAGGGCAAGGCAGACTGGTAACTTGTGCTTACCAAAAGTTTCCCATCCCATGATGCACTGCATTTCCAGCCAACTCCTGGCACTTCCGTTCCTAAAACACACCAGCCCGGAAGGCGGTGTTCTGCCATGACCCCAAGTGACTGAAACTCAGGTCACACAGGAAGGCTCGCCCTGTCAGGAGTCCTGGAGCTCCCTCTGTGCAGTGTGAATGGCTCTGGCTGGCCCTGGTGCAGGCAGCACAGGCGACAGCAGTTTGCAGAGCTGCACCCGTCTGCCAAGCATTAAAGTAGGAGGGACTGTAACGCTCTGGATAACCAGGCTTTGTTTTGAGGGGAGTAGGGGGATAGACACTTAAAAACATTTTTACACATCAGCAGGTGAGAATAGTGTTCAGTGAGACTCCAGAGTTGAGCACACCAATGAGCAACCGCCTCAGGTGCGCAGAGGAAGCCACAGGTGTGCGGCAGGTGTGACTACACAGGCACAGGAAGGCATCCGCTGACTCTCGGCTCCTAAAGCCCAAAGCCACCCCAGAGGCAGCAGCCCCTGGCACACACGAGGCAGGTCTGCTCCCAAAGATGCTCCAAGGGGACAGCAGCTCAGCTGGCCAAAGCTCAACCCAGCCCCGTGCAGCTGGGCTCTTCACTGGCCACCAGGGATGTGCCAGACCTAGGCAGCAGGGCCAGTGTCAGCCCAAGCTGCAGCTTGGTCAAGGGCAGTCTGCCTTCCTGAGACCTTGTCTCAAAACTATGAAAACAACAACGGAAGTCCCAGCTGGGTTGGTGTGACGGCAGCTATATGGAGGCAGTGGGGGGGGGGGGGAGAAAGCTGGTTAGAGGAAGCTGAGTGGCTATCAGAGGATGGCGTGGGTAATAACCTCCTCAGATGTCAGGAGTGGCCAACACAAATGTGGCTAATGCTAGTTCGGAGGCCCCTGACAGAAGCCTGGGCAAGGTGGGCCCAGACCCTCACACTGGGAAAGCGCGAGCTGTGTGGAGCAGGAGAGCTGACTTCTGTACCCAGAAGGCACAGAAAGAACAGCGGGGCAGGGCAGCCTGCACTGTGATTGCAGCCCTGGAGAGGCCATCCAGGCTGCTTCAGAGAAACGGTCTCGGAACCCAGGGTGAGATGCTCCTGAGAAAGAGCAGCCAGGCTTTACCTCTGCTGTATGTGCTTGTGCACTCACCTGAAAACACAGGTGCAGCCTGCCCGCACACTTCCACAGTGGAAGAGGTGAGCGTTGCACTCCCTCCTTAGAACTGGAATGGCCGGGAGGCAAGGAGCAGGAGCAGATACCTGTGAGTTCAAGTCCAGCCTCATCTACATGGTGAGCTCCAGGCCAGCTAAGGCTAACCACAGAGACCCTGCTTCAAACAAGCAAAGAAACGTCCAAAGCTCTAGACTCTATGCCTCCTCTTTATTTGGAGGCTATTATCCATGATTGTCACCAGCTGGCTTCCTCTGAGTAAATCCTTCAGCAAAATCACACACACACACACACACACACACACACACACACACACACACACACGTCCAGAGGCGACAGGCAGTGAACTTGGGTGGACAGCAAACACACTTAGATATCAATGCTGTGCAGTCGCTTGCTGCTCCTGTCTTGATTCGTTTAGAAACTGAGTCCTTTAGCTTCCCGAGTCCGATAGGAGGCTGTATTGTCTCGGGTTCAGCATTGCAGGGGGCTGAAGCACACAGCCAGTACAATGCTGTCCAAAATGACCCAGCCACAGCACAGCAGCGTGTGGCCGAGGGCTCGGCTGAATCTCCCCTCCCCTCTGAACACAGGCCTGGAGCGGGAAGACACGGGGAAGTGCAGTGGCCTGCAACCTCGATGCCTATGTGTTTTGGCACATTTTGAACCCTTACTTACTGAGCCCAGCGGACTTTGATAAAGGTCCTTTAATGAGCTGAGGGCCTGGCTGAGTGAATTCACATGGTGACCGCGTTCTCTGTGCCCGATGTCTGAAAAGATACGGAGGCTGTTTCCCAAACCTGGGCGTGCTGAGGGCTCACTGGCAACACTGTAGGACCAGAAGGCACTGTGTCACAACCCCGAAAGGATTGCAGGTGTCCCCAGCCCAGCCCACAGAGCGTCTGAGCTCTGCTGGGGGCCTCGGGCAGGGGATATAATGGTACCAGAGGCACTTGCTCTCCTGGAGACTCGCAGTAAAAGCTGCTGTTCAGGGAACGCTGTGAGGCTCCCTGCTCTCTGGAGCTGACTTCAGTTCTGCCACATTTTCTGCTCAGCCCTCTCCACACCTTGCCGGAGGGAAGGAAGACAGAGAGGTAAGGGAAGCCCAGCAGCTCTTGGGGTAGCTGAGTCTGGGGAGGGCGCACCGCCGTCTTCTCTCATTTGCACATTTCCTTGCTCTGCACCATAGCTCAGCAGACATCATTAAAAAAGAAAATCAATGACTAATTTCCTGCGTAAGAGATCAAGAAATCCACAGGGTTCTTCTGGTTGAGACTGAGCACGGGGTTAGTGTGTGCTGTGAAGTCTGAGCCAGTTAAGTGCTGAAGGTTAAGCATTTGAATTAAAACAAAATGGAAAAAGTTTGGGGCATCTGTCCGCCATGGCAGGCGGCAGGGAGAGGGTCCTGGTGGAGAGGGCACTGTTCTCTCCAGCATCTGAAACTCAACTCTGCCGTGGGAATGTGAACTGCCAAGGCTCCTTCTGGCACATCTGGGGCACATTTAGTCTGAGGGATTTCATGTGGGATTTAAACACAGATTAAAGAAGGGATCTTAAGAGTGCCAGAAAAAAGAGCATGATATTTCAATTTCACTTGATCATTTTATTAAATTTGCATAGAAAAATCAATTAAATGTCAATACTTAGTTTTCATACCCAAAGCACAGATTATAAATTCCAGCTTGTATCTGGCCATGCAATTTTTTTTGTCTTTTCTTATTAATTAATGATGTTCAAAGTTCTCTGAAGGCTGATTGCTGTCACTCTGGTGGGTCTGAGAAACCAGAGCAGACTTTCATTCCATGGGGCCTTCTTTTGCACAGCCTCCCCCCTCTCTGAGGGCCATGCTCACGTTTTGTACACACCACAGGGCAGGCGAGTGACCTCAGCCGTGAGCGGTAATTCGGAGCTCCGTGGGCTGGATAACAGAGGAGGGCTGGCCCTGAGGATGCTCACTGTGTGGAACTCACCAGCGTTGCGGCCTGTTCGCATCTACACAGGTGCTGCCTGCCTCACAGGGCTTGTTGGGAGGGTTGGAAGGGTGCTGTGCAGATGTCTCAGGAAGCGGCTGGCACAAAAAACGTCAAAGATGTCACGACACCAACAGCAGGGGTTGTGCTTTTGATCAAAGATTAATTTGCAAGATAACACCAATTATGTAATGCTCTAAGTGGTTAATGTGGGTGTTCCTTCGACCTGACGCCTGGGTGAAGGTGAGCTCTCGGCAGTGCTGTTTCTTGTGGGAGTCTGTCCTGAGGCCAGGGATGGAGTCAGAAACCAGGAATGTCCCTGTACACTTAGCTGTAACCTTGCAGCAGATCCCAGCAGTAAGATACCAAGACAAATGCTGATGTTGAAATCCCAGAGGAGTCCAGAGTCAGAGTTAGAGACAGCCCGGCAGCCCCACAGCCATGGGTCACAGCTTTGTTCAACAAATGTCATTTTAATGAGCCCTCAGGCCTCTCCAGCCCTTTTGCTTCAATCCCAGAATTAATTGCAGTTTCTCTCGCTTCCAAACCTCGGGGCCATGGAGGTGAAGGTTCGCCACCTCTGCCCGCTCTCTGCTGTCAGGATTACACAAGGCCCTCCGGCGGCCTGGGATGAGCAGAGCCTCCTGCCGTCTATGGGGTTACTGCAAGGATCACCTGAGGAGATGAGGCCGTGTAGGAGGCATTGCTTTTGCCACAGGAAGCTCAGCAAAAGCAGCGCCCTTACTGCCTTTGCTCATTCCTTGGGGTATATTTGCAATAAGAAATTAGATGTCCCTCCGGTTCCCAGAGTCAAGGTCTCTGTGCTTGCGTTCACTTAGTGGCATGGGCTCTGACGGCTTTCTTCAGTTTAAACTGTGTGAGAGAGGAGGGGACAGGGGAAGGAAGGAGGATTGCATGTGCGCTGCTCAGGCCAGAGACCAGCACAGGCCCTCCTCTGTCTGGTGACTTCAAGGACCAGGTGCTCTTGGTGCTTGCTGCACTCCCCGTGTTTTGTGTGCCGTCTTTTCTAACATCATCTGTCCAGGACTGTTCCAACTTTGTGTTTTCTGGACAGTTTCTGTCTGCTAACCAGTCCGCTTTCTAAAATGGAAATGTCCCAACAGTATTCCCTCGGTTGGGGCGTGAGCAGTGTCCCACTCAGGAGTGGTAATGTCTATTAAAATTAAAATTCTATTAATTTTAATTTTATTATTAAAATTCGCAGTAGACTTAAGACCAGGGCCAAAACAGATACATTTTCTTGTTGCCCTGCTTTGCCATCTGTGGCCGAGATAAACACTCTGCCCAAAAGCAGCGCAGGGGCTTCAGCTTCCGCAGCCCGACCTGAGGAAGCCAGACAGGGACGCGGCAGAAGCTGCACCACTCCCCTGGTTGGCTCCTCTCTTGCTGGCTCAGTAGAGCTTCTCAGCCCAAGCCCACCACCAAGGATGGCGCCGCCCTCAGTGGGCGGGGCCTGCACGGCAATCCTCAGTCCTTAGTCAGGACATCAAGCTGATGCAGGCAGTTCCTCACCTGAGGTGCCTCTCCCCAGCTGACCTGCAGATGACAGTGCAAACCAATCAGCATAATTGGTATACTTCGGTAAAGTCAAACATAATTAGCTTCCTTAAAATACATTTTCCTCACAGTGGCAGGGGACAGCTTTGTGGAGCTGATTCACAAGCTCCAGGAACTGAGCTCAGAGTAGCAAGCTTCTAGAAATTTTTATCAAATTACTTTTATTAGTCTAATTTACTTCTCAGCAAAATAGTGCCCTCCCAGCAGCCTTTGCTTCCACCTCCTCTCACTCCCACTGTCCTGTGCCTGCTGTGTAATGGGCCCTCGTGACTGCCTCCCAAACGAATGCCTGGAAGAGTGAGGCACAGCTGGCAGGACCCGGGAAAGATGTTTCCGGGAACCAGACAACACGGGCAGGCACTCTTAAGCCACAGCAACACGGCAAACAGTGGCTGCAGCTTTCTAAGAGCCTGCTGGAAAGGCACATCATATGCTCGCTGGGACACGCTGGGCACCCACAGCCCGGGCATCCACAGCCTGGGCACCCGAAGATATGGCACCCTGCATTCTGGAAGGGTACTCTTCTGTATATCCTGGAATTTTCCCACAATTCCTTCACTTGAAATCTATTACAGAGCTACAGCAAGAAAACCAACCAATAGAAAGCTCGCCTCTCATCTCGCCTCTTTTCTCTGAGATGAACCTGAGAACCACAGCCATGCTCCCCGCACTGTTAGCATGTGGGGAGCTCCCTGTCTGGGGAGCAGCCTGCTTCAGGAGCGCCCAGGGAAGGTGTGGTTGAAGGGAGCCGGCCGAGTGAGTGAGGTGGGTGGAGAACCACTGGCCAGCAACACTGTTTCTGCAGAGCTGCAGCACAGTGGAGGCTGTGAGAGAAGGAGATGGCCTCCCAGGGGGCCGGTCTTCTCCGTCTTCTGGCTAAGAGCGAGGCTAGTGGGCCAGATCCATTTTAGGACGTAAGGTTTCATAATGTCCAAAAGAACTGCCTGACCGGGTAGCTGGGGCACGGGAAGAGGAGCAGGGACTCTGCTTCTGGATGTTAGGTCTAGCTTCTGGTTTGAGAACAGAAATGCCTGAAATTCGAGACAGGCTAATTAGAGCAGGAAGGCGCTAGCCACAGCCCTAGAAGCTGGGCGATAGCTTTAGTCAGGGCTGGCGAGGCCGGCTGTGATCTGCACTCACTGGCCTAGACTAGCGTGTAAGGAACACTCCTTGCTGCTTGTCTCAGCGCATTTACATGAGAAAGGTGAGGACTTCCCTGCTGGCGAGTGCCTGAAGAGCCATGAACAGAAGCGCTGAGTTCGCCCTGATGCCGCTCACCTGGCAGAGCTCTTGCTGACACACCCAGGAGTCCTGCCTGGATCCCTGGCACAACTGAACCTGTGGTGGTGCACGCCTGTGACCACAGGCTGGTGGAGACGGGAGGACGCTGAGTTCCAGATGCGGTCAAGGCCAGCCTGGGCCGCTGGCGCTCAACGCACATGAGCCACAAAGCCTCCCTGAACCACGTGGGGAAGCTACTGAGAGCCTGCCTTCCACCACGGAGTGTGCGCAGAGGTGAGCAGGGCAGGGGCTGCTCCCACAGAAGCACGGACATGCCCTCTGCCTTTTTGCTGGGTTGGTTTCGTGCTGACAGAAGCAGGAGTGAGGTGGCGCTCAGTACAGATGGGCTTGGCGACTCTCGACTGCTCCCTAAGTCACGGCATGTCGCCCTTCCTCCCTGAATGTCCTTACTCGGGTAGTTAGAACACTATTCCTGGCGCCACACAGCTGTGAGGGCGCTGTTCACTGTCGACTTGACAGAAGCTAGAATGACCAGGGAGGACAGGCCTGAGGATGCCGGGAGACTGTGCTGGTCACCCTGATGGACGTTCACAGACTGAGGCGTGGGGCACCCTCCCTCTGCAGGAGCCAGAGACAGCATCAGCACACAGCAGGCTCAGGCGTGGTCGCCCTCTGACACCCAGAGCCGCTTTTGCACACTGGGAAGAATTTCCATACTTCTCGGCTTCTGGAAGTGTCTTGTTTCCCTCTGACCTCCATGTCCTTGAAATTCCTCCCCTCTCTGCCGATTTCCTCAGCACTCCCACCTCCCATGGCACCCTGCTCTGTTTCCCAAGAGTCTCACCAACAGAAGCGTGTCCTGGAAGGGTGAGGTGGCGGAGGGCACGTCCCACAGAGCGGGGACCAGTTCACCTCAAACTGTCCAGACGCTTACCACCACCAGGCTTGTCTGTGGGCACCGCCCTCACCCGCCTGCAGGCACCCTCATGCCTCCCTGGGGAGAGATTTACTAATGGTGTACTGTTGGAAAGGCAACAGGGCTAGAGAGGGCCAGCAGTTCAGAGGGCCCAGGTTCAGTCCCCAGCACACACCCAGCAGCTCGGAAGTGTCTCTCTCCAGCTCCTGGGGACCGGGTGCCCTCGCTGGCTTCTGGGTCAGTGCACATGGTACAATACATTCATGCAGGCCAGACACGCATACACATAATAAACATTTTCTAAAATGATGGCTAAAATACGATTACCATGGAGCTAAAATAACATTAATTTAGACAGAAATACAACTGTCTGATCGTGACTATTTTAACTCCTGTGTGGAGTACACACGCACACGTGTCTGTGTGCTGGCACACGCGTGCACGGGCTCCTGTGAAGGCTGGCAGCTGGCTTCAGGTCTCTCACCTGAAGCTCGCTGACCCAGCGGACTGCTGGCCATCACACTCTAGGGAGCTCCTTTCCCCCTCTCCCAAGTTCACGTCTCCACGCCTGGCTTTTCACAGGGATGCTTCTGATCCGAGCTCAGGTCTTCATGCTTATGCGCAAGCTCTTCACAAACGCGCCAACTCTCCAGTGCTGACTGTGTCCGTTTCCAACTGACACCCACGAATCATACATGTTTCCATGTAACAGGTCACACGTTTCCCTGCTTATGCTTTCAGCTGCTCAAACATCTATCTTCTCAAATGATCTTTGGGGCAAAACTTGTCCGAATTTCTCCTCCTGTCATCTTGAGAGCTGTCCGCAAGCCGCCCAGTGTGCGGTCTTGCCCAGAGCATCCTGTGCGTTCGTGGGTAAATGGCTGTTCCCCTTTCCTGACGCTGTGCGCTGCCGAGAGCACCCGAGTGCTGGCTTTCTCACAGCGATGTCACAGCTTCCTGTGTAACCGGATTCCTGCATCTTTCCTCTTCGGTATTTTCAAGAGCACCCACACCGTCTTCCCGTCCGGTGTAGACTCACCCCCGTCCTCCATGTCCTCGCCAGTGTTGCCGTCTGTAACATTTGCCGAGCAGCTCTCCCTGTGCTTGGGTCCAGCTGTGTCTCTGGCTTGTACTTCTCTGCTGACCGGTGATACTGGATAGCTTCTTCCTGTGCCTCTGGCCTTTCGGATATCTTCTCTTGAGAGCTTGAGCTTTCTTGGGACTTGGGCTATTTGCCTTTTTGCCTGCTGTCTACCTATGGCATGGTTCTTACTTCCCAGTAAAGTGTGTGCGTTTCCACTCCTTGCGTGCCTACGCCCATGGTGCAGGTGACTGAGGGGGAAAAGAAGCTAAGCCCGGGGCTCTGCCTCCACTGTCACCAAACACAATTCTAAGATAAGTGGCTTTCTGACGGTCTTCTCTGGATGACACAGGAATAGGAGGAGTCAATTAGGACCTATTTTCTTAAGTTCTGCGTTTCTATAAGCCCATTTCTCAGAGCTGCGTGTTATGAGCCGTGAGCCTCTGGGGGTCATTTCTGCTCTGAAGAAACAAGCTTGGTTGTCAGCCGCTTTGAGAGCGTTTTTTTCTTAGGGTAGCTGAGCTTCTTTGCATCTTAGGATTCACTTAATTGCACAGAAAATTACCTTGGGGTGGGGACCGACAGACCAGCTCCCTAGGAAACTGTAGGTAAGATTGTCAGCCTGCCTGAGCGGCGGCCGGGCTGGCACCGTGTCCCTTGACCACTAGCTCGGGCCGCTCTGTGCTAATACAGAGCCTGTCTGACTTCCTCACAGGTTGAGCCCTTCTTCCCACGGGAGCCCTTTGGCACAGGATGCGCCTGGTCCGTCGTGTGTGGACTTGAGCACTCGGCGCTGAGTGTGCCTCTGAACTCGCTGTGTGAGTGCTCTGCACTCGGGCTGCAATTACAAGTTTTATTTTTTTATTGGATAGGGAGCTACAAAGACTTTCTCAGAAAGATGCGGAATTGATTTTTCGAGATTTTAAGTATCTCGTACTTGAGTTCTGTAAATCAAGACTTCCTTCTCTTGATTCCCAGATCAAGCCCCTCATTTCTTCTGTTTCCAACAGTAGTAGCCCAGCCACCATGAAGGCTCAGAGCAGGCTAGCACCCGAGTTGTTTACTGTAGATAAGGGACGGCTTCTCAGGCCTGTGCTTCAGCTGTGGGTTAGAGTTCTACTGTGATGTTGTTTTTCCCACCTGTCTGCTCTTAGCCTCTCAGTTGTGCCCTGAAGAGCGTGAGCTTAGCTGAGAGCACCACGGTCCTCACATGTATGCGCAATGGCCCAGCGGTGCATGTTTTCATGTCAGTGCCTGAGTGTGGACAGAGAAGGACAGATTAGCTGAGCTTGGTGGCGCACATCTGTAATGCCAGGTTCTTAGGAGGCTGAGGCAGAGTGTGCGGGCCGCAGGGTGACTTCAGGCCCAGCCCGAGCCCTGCCTCAGAGTTAACAGTGAGGCAAAGGCCAGGGCACAGTCTAGTGTCGGGCCCGTGCCTGGCACGCACAGGACTCTGGGTCCAGTCCTCAGACCTGTGCTGCGGTGCATGTGTGTACAGCATGCTGAGACTATACAAGCAGAACTTGTTTTCTGCGATGCGAGGATTGGCTTGTAACTTGTCATGAGCCAAACACCATCGAGCTCCTCCAGAGAAACTGACAGTGCTCATGCAGTGCACTTCCTGTCTGGGAAGCGGGAAGACACTCCAGGTGTCCTCAGAGGCCCGATGGAGGGGTTCGAACGTTCAGGGGCCTCAGATCAGAACTCGCCCGCAGCGCAAAGCACTTCCCCGGGCTGTTTGGCACTGTGTTCTTTGTTTGTATCATTTCACACAACACTTGGGCCATGATTTACCCTCCACACGCAGAGGGAAGGAGGGAGAGAAGGAGGGGCACAGGGAGGGAGGGAAGGAAGGAGGGAGGGAGGGAGGGAGGGAGGAAGGGAGGGAGTTCCCAGCTCGACCCCCGGCTGACCCTTGTCGGCTGCTGCCTCCTGGCTCTCCTATATTTCTCTCGCTGGCGTCCCTCATGTGAGACTGATCAGGTGGCGGTCTGTGGAATGTCTAACAGAACAGGCCGAGTCAAGAATGACTTTCTATCCTCTCCTCCCCGCTGACATGCTGAATCCCGGGAAGAAAATGGCAGCCCCCCATGAAGAGCTGTTGCCAAGCCCAGGGAGAGGGGCAAGATAAAGGTCACTCCCACTAGGACCCATGTGAACTGGCACCAGCCTCACTTTAGACACCAACCACACTCAGTGTTCAAGGCCCTCACAGGAACGACCTTCAGGCCGGTTGGTTCGCAGCCACGTGGGGTGGGAAGCACAGGCAGTTGGCCGCTTCCGGGGGAGCCTTGTGGGTCCAAGTGCCCACAGTGACTGGCTCACAGCTAGCTTTAATGCTCGTTCTGGGGGCGCTGACTCCCTCTTCAGGCCTTGCACAGAACCCCAGCCCCCATGGGACCCGCCTCCTTAGCACTGAACCTCTGTCTTCTGCCATCCACCCTGCTGGGCTGGGATTCCTCGCTTTCTCCTCTGTCCTCAGCCACACTTCCTAACCCTAACCCTGCACCTCTTATTCTGCATTTCCGTCCCTTCTTTCTCAGATTTTCCAGGAGGCACAACACAAAAGGCGTAAAGCCTCCTTTCTGCACTGCCTTCCCGAGCAGAAAGGGTCCGTGCTTTGGCCCCTGCCGACCTAACAAGTCAGGCTCGGATAGCCCTTCACTTCATGACTTCAAAGAAGCAGGGGTGAAAATCAGACGGGGTTGAGCCGGCGAGGACACACTTGGAAGAGAGCAAACAGCGGGGTTCAGCGACTCCCTCCATCCGGGGATTCCTGAAGTCCAGGTCTCCATATAGGGCGAGAGGTCTGCGGAGCTAGGCATCCTGGCCAGCTGTGGTCCCGCCCACCAGGCCCAGCGCTAACTCAGCTTCTATCCTCCTTTGTGGTGGTCAGCAAGTTGTCAGCGCCCTGTGGAATGCCTTCTGGGAGGCTGAGCCCGCTGGCTGCACCTGCATGCCTGCCCTTCCTTCTCCTCCCTGTGTGGTCCGATTCCTGCTAATAATTCCTAGTACTCAGTTGTTTTAGTGATCTGGTAGCCAACGGGAAGAGCACAAGTGAATCTCTTTAGACCGTCTTCCCTCCTGCCAAGGCACTTTCAATTAACATTTTTATATTTTGTATGGCTACATACAGAATATATTTTACGTGTGTGTGTAAGAGAGAGACTGTTTCAAATCATTATACATATATATGACATTTGTCATTTACCCCCAGGATGCGTGGATTCCTAGGTGTGCGAGGCAGAACTTAGAAGGCAAGCACCATACTTCAAGTATCACTTGGGGGGAGGGGCAACAGGAATGAAAATTAAAGTAAGTTGTTTATTTTTTATTTAGTGAGTGAGCACAGGCCTGCCCTAGGTGTGAGCACAGGCCTGCCCTAGGTGTGAGGAAAGGCTAGCAGTAAGCAGCATCACCATGTAAACACAAAAATGAAGGGGGCAGAGGTCAGACGCCACAACAGTGGCCTTAAGAAACATGCTCTGTACACAGACCATCCAGAGAAGGGGCGTTTTACCAAGCCGTTCACTGCTCTGCAAAGTGTGACCACAGAGCTTGTCACTATAAAAGAGAGGTGAAAGAGCGTCAACGCACACCCAAACGCTGACTGGGGGACTGTTCCACCCTGTGTCACAGCTCGGCCATCTGGAACTGCCCCCGCCCCCCCCCCGGCTCTGACGGGCTCCCTTCTCATCCTCCCTGAGGATACCAGGTACCAGCCTCGTGCACGACAGGTGTGCGCTTTTCTTCTCTCATCCTAAAGCTTAACACTAGTGGGAGGGGGTTTCCCCAGACTGAAAGTGTGTGCTCTTGAAGACCCTCAGGCCCTCCTGGGTTTCTCTCCCTGTGCCTTCCCAGAAGGGTAGGCTCCCGTGAGTGCTGCTCTTCTGACGGGGAGGCAGCTGGAAAGGGGAAGCACCGGCACCAACTCAGAGTGCGTTATCAGAGCCTAGTGTGTATTTCCAAATCACGCACTGTTTGTTCTGATGGTTCCTGAGAGACTCGGCTCAGCAGCACAGGGTGTGACCAGTGGTTCATGTTAAGGAAACCAGCCTCGCTCACCACGCGCTACCCCATCCAGCTAGCTTCTGTGCTAGCCTTTGTAAAAACACAGCTTCCCACATAGAGGAAGCACAGTTGTTAGCTCGTGGCAGTGACCGAGGCCCTGGAATCGCCGTGTCTTCGCTCCAGGGTAGACACAGTAAACTTGTATCTAATTGTCACTAGCCAATTCTGACAACCTACGTGCCTGTGACAGAGCCACTAAGGCCTCTGAGTGCCACCATCCAGAGAGGCAACTCCCCAGTGTCACTCCAGGAGCCGGTCGCCTTTGGTGGACTGAGGTCAGAAACCCGAGTCAATCCTTCCGAGAGTGTGTCGGGAGACCTCACACCCGCCAAAGGTTCCATTCCTGGGGACACTGCGTCAGAGACGTCGGCCCTGCAACACCACCTCTGAAGGAGATTTGGCCTTCTGCCCAGGCCCTGCTTGCCCTTGGCCAGGTTCCCTGGGACCAGCCAGTGGTGATTTTTCGGGTTCCAGATGCACCAGGAATCGAGCCATTCAGGTGGGGCAGAGTGCCTGTGTGCCTCTCTCCATTCGGGGTGGGAGCAGACTGGTGGGAAGGCAAGCTCGGGTCACCAGGACTACCCCATCCATCAGACAGCGTCCCCAGAGCAAGAGCTCATTTCCACACAGATTCCAGGGCCAGTGCCACCATGACGGGCGTGAAAGACGTGGGTCGAGATTCCTGCCACATCCAGATCAAACTGCCTATGGGTCTGCTTAGAGTTCAGCCTTAAGAACAGCCCCGGCCACCTCAACTGAAGCAAGCAGTGGCCCATAGCGCATTGCCACACCCCACCTTCAGCTGCCTTGACGCCTGCGCCACCTCAGCCACCTCCCGTCACCTGCTGCTCTGGTCGGTATCCACCACCGACTCCATCACACTTAGTAAAGGGGTGATGAGCAGGGTTCCCAGGCCTCCTGCCAGGGAAGTCCCTGGGCATTGAGGTCAGGCCATTCCCTCTAAGGTCATGGATACAGGCTGTGGCGTCTAGCCTCTCCTAAACCAAAATAAGAAGTGCGGTTCTCTGTGGGCCTCTGGATGTTAGGAAGCACCGTTCTCACTTAGGTGTGCACCTACAGCCAGAGAGCTCCAGAGCACCTGGCTTGGAGTGCGATCCAGAAGAAGAGGCAGCCGTGCAATGGATCCAGGCCCTGCTCACGGCGCTCTGCCACGAGGGTCTAAGATCCAGCACAACCCATGTGCGTGAATGTGCTCCTCCGGCAGGCCACAACAGACGCCCCTGAAATTTCAGGTGCAAGGGCTGAGGTGATGGCCAGGGAGGAGACATGTCCACAGGAGCGTAAGGCCTCAGAACACTCAAAATGCTGTACCCAGTGTGGGGAAGGGAGAGGGGGAGATGGCCGGCCCTGGGGTTGGGTGGCAAGCAAGCCTAGTCCACTTGGTTCCAACCATGGAAAGATCCTGTCCAAAAAAAGCCAAGGTGATCCTCTGGCTTCCACACACATGTGTGCACGTCCAAAGTGAGAGACAGAGAGATAGGGAGAGAGACAGAGACAGACAGACAAAGAGGGGGGAGGGAGGGAAGGAGGAAAGGAGGAAGGAAGATATTCAGGAAACCATCCCTTAAGAACTGGCTCGTTGTCTGTTACACTGGAGTAGGTCTGAGCCACCGTCTTGGCTCGTTCTCCACGCTCAGGCTCTGTGTGGCTCGGTGCACTAGGCCTGAGCTGGGACTGTGCCTCTCACGGTTCTCACGTTGAACGAGGGAAGGTGTGAACGGATGAGTGCAGACACTAGCATTGAAAAGTAGCTCTACGTCCCATGATGCTCCTCCACTGCTCCGTTCCCTGTCCACAGCAGACACCGGGCAGCATGGGGCTCAGGAGGAGTCTGTTCCCAGATGCGTGGGTGTGCAGACACTGCCCCGCAGTGGACAGCCGCAGCTCTGCAGCCCTTTCCCTGCAGAACTTGACGGGTTTGCCTGGCGAGCCAGCTTGGCTGGCCTGGAGGATCCGGGGAAGGTCATCTGTGCACAGAGCCTTTCACCACAGCCACATTGCTCTACTGCTCCCTCAGCCGCACTCCCAGCCGGGCTAACAGAGAAGTCTCCTTTGTCTGTGTCTCTGCTTACGGATCTCCACATCCGAGTTACACGGACTTGGCTCCCTGGACGCCAGGTTTGACTTTACCTTGCTGCCTGGCACGTGGCCAGGCCTCAGCAACACACAGACTACATACGTATTCAGCACACGCATTTGGTCAACTGTATTGAAACAAGGGCTGGAGAGATTAGGAACACTGCTGCTCTTCCAGAGGACTTGAGTTTGATTCCCGCTCACAACTGTCTACCTCTAGTTCCCGAAAATCCAGTGTCCTCTCTGTCCTCTGAGGATACCAGGCACACAGGGCGTGTGTCTTATATGATATTTCGATCATAAACTCTGCATGGCAGATAGTAGACGTGTTACACCATATAGGTCGATATTGTTCCTTTCATTGTTAGACTTTTTTAAAAGATCAGTGGGCTAACAGAAAGCATTCAGTATATACAAGCCAATAAACATAATAAATCACATGACTCTCTCATGCAAAAAGCCTTTGACAAAAACCACATGCCTTTATAAAAAAGTTCTAGAAGAGAGTAGGACCGCAGCGAGCAAACTTCAACATAATAAAGGCTATATGTGACGAACCGACACCCAGCCTCATCCTTGATGGAGAAAAACTTGAAACAATCCCATTAAAATCTGCAAGAAGTCAGGACTACCAGCTGTCTGCACTTCTTCACATTATCGTTCTCAAAACACCAGCAGGAGCGACGAGGAGACAGAGAGAGACCTGCATAGGAAAGAAGAAATCAAATTCCCCATGTGCAGACGATAAGATAGCAGGCACGAGAGAGAAGAAATCAAAGCCCATGTGCAGACGATAAGGTAGCAGACATGAGAGAGAAGAAATCAAATTCCCCATGTGCAGACGATAAGATAGCAGACATGAGAGAGAGAAGAAATCAAAGCCCATGTGCAGACGATAAGGTAGCAGGCACGAGAGCTCCCCAAAGCCCACCGGAGAGGCTTTAAGAGCGACCAACAGTTTACAAAGTGGCAGGACACAAAGTAACTTGTAAATATCATTAGCCTTTCTTCACATCAGCCACAACCATGCTGAAAAAGGTAATCATGGGCACCTCATCACAAGAGCCTCAAAGAAACACTCTATCCGGGACTCAGCCCAACCTCGGAGGAAGACGGCCTCTGCAATAAAAACCTCAAATCTCTGGAGAGATTGAGGCAGACACTAGAACGTGGAAACAACCTTCCTGAAACTGACCTTCTGAGCTGCCAGAGGGGTGGAACCTTCCTGAGCTCCCTGGGCAGCTGTCAGTCGGCCTCCCCCAAGGGGTGTTCACATCAGCAGCCAGAGAATCCTGGCCACCTCTGGTCAGCTAACTCCCCAGCTAGTTTCCAGTGCTCCCGCCAATGGCCTGGGCAGCTGCCGTGCCAGCTACTCCTCCTCAGCACCCCAATACCAATGGCTTTCAACTTCCCTTGTCTGCTTTGCCTCTGTAGTGTACCATGGCTGAACCCCCAGAGTGGCATATGCGGGAGGTGACAGCCACCATTTTCAGCCCAGAAGGAGTCCAAGGGGCAGGAAAGCCAGGAGGAACTATGCTGTCTGCCCCAACATGGTGGCTAAATAAAGCTGACGTGTTAGTTGCATTGTGATGTTTAAGTATGTGGTGGCCGTGTGCCCTGGCTTCTCATCTTAGAGGGTTATCCTCACGCTTTCTGCCTAAACCACCCTAACCCCAGCCCTTGCCTGCCTTCAGCTTAGTCACCTCTCCTGACACGACCACTGTGGACAGTGCCCGCTGCTGGTCTGCATGCCACGCTCTAATTACAGCTCTCCCCTGTCTGTGTCCTCCATGAGACTGCAGCTGGTCACACTTGAACCTCCCATGGTCCCTAGTGCATGGCCTGGGATGCAGACATGCTGATCGGCACAAATCTTGCCTCCCAGAAGCCTGCGGCTCCCCCCAGTGCTCTCCTCCATTCAAACCTCAGAAAGCCCGGACAAACCGCAAGTATGAGTTCTAACACCCCCTTGACCTTAACTTGCTTTTTCTCTTCTCAGGACCCTCTTCCCAGAAGCACACAAGGAAAGCAGGAGCCATGTCCATGATCGCAGCTTTCTATAGCAGCAAGTCTATCCTCATCACGGGGGCCACCGGCTTCCTGGGCAAGGTGCTGATGGAGAAGCTGTTCCGTACCAGCCCCCACCTGAAAACCATTTACATCCTCGTGAGGCCCAAGGCTGGACAAAGCCTGCAGGAGAGGGTCTTCCAGATCCTCAACAGCAAGGTGGGTCCTGCGGGAGGGCGGTGTGACGGGCAGCACCTTGGAGCCGAGTGGCTGTGTCCGTGTTCCCTTACAGCTCTGTAACGGACGGTTAGTGCTGACTAATGTGACGGGATCTAGAGTCGCAGCAGACAGGCCTCAGGCATCGGTGAACAGGCATTTAGGTCGCTGGGACAATGCCTAGTTATCTCAGTTAGGATGCTTGAGGGGGGAAGCCCTCCGCAAGAGCACTCTAGTCCGTTTGTGGGTACAGTGTGACCGATCCCTTCAGACTGGCCCTACTGCCTTGACTTCCTGGCTATGACAGAACCATGAGCTAAAGCAAACCTTTCCTCCCACAAGCTGCTTTTGTTGGGGTGTTTTACCACAGCAGCTATAAAGAAACACAGAGGACCCCACACACAGGCTGGAGCACACAGGGGACAGGAAAAACACACAACAGTGACACAAAGACAGCACAGGTGCTTAGGGCAGGAAAGGAAATCATCGTTTTCACGGCTGGAAGCAGAGTGTTCTTACTGTTCCTGTCTCCACTGTGAAGCCTGCGGAGTCAGTGAAGGGGAGGCCAGGCTGGCAGAAGAGGCTCGAGAGGGCAGCCATGGACGCTGATAGCCCTGAGCGCGTCTGAAGAGTTTCCAAGCTCAGTCCCCGAGCTGTCACTAACAGCTCTGGCGGCTCCCTTAGACTTTCTTCTCGTCTCATGGCTGCTGTCTAGCCGGCTGATGGAGCCACAAGTCTAAGCCCAGTCGCTACCCACCGTCAGGTTCGGCTCTCGGATTCGCACGGTGAACAGCACAGAACCGTAGAAAAGGCTCAGACGTGGCCCTCCCCATTCCTTCTCACACCAGAGAAGCGGGCAGCATGGAGCGCCTGCCATGGCTGCCCAAGCCTTCCACAAGTGCTTACCCACACAACAAGCAAACAACAAAAGCTGTTTCACAAGCGTTTATGAGAATTAAATGAGGCACCAATGCATAAAATAATATGGCGTTGCGTAATACAGAGATATGATCAGTGACCTGAGTTCCTTTACCCAGACTGGCTCTTTTGTTCATTATCCTTAAAACCAGGTCATGGTTGCCTGAACCAGTTTCAAACCTTCATCAAAGACGCATACATCCCCACACTCTGTCAGTTCACCACGGCTTCTGTAAGAGAGAAGAGCAGAGCAGAAATGAATAGGTGACTTTTGAATCGTTGTACCTGAGACGGGGTCCTGTTCCATCGCTTAGAATGGCCTCAGGCTCAGAATGTACCCGTTCTACCTCCCAAGGGCTGGGACTCCAGGCCGGTGCCACCATGCCAGGCTTGCTATAATCTTCCCCTCCCCAAGTTCACAGACCTGTGCTGCAGCTGTTCACGTCTGCAAGCATTGCTTAGCTAGCTGAGTTACACGCAAGTACAGGCACACCAGCCTCTGGTTAACAGTCTTTAGACTCTGTGTGTGCAGCAGGAGGACAGAGGCAGGGCAATCACCATTTGAGAGATGAGAAAATCAGACAAAGAAATGGTGGGCAGCAAGACTGGGCTGCATCGACAAAGAAGTACCCTTGGTAGGACCTGAGAAGGCCCCTGGAGAAAATGACAGATGACGCGGACGTCCCTTACCTGCCTTCTGACAGGACTCTGGGAGGAGGCCTCTTTTCCATCACTGTGGCCAATGGCTCCTCCTTCTGCAGCTTCTTCCTCGCGCCCTTCACTGCTCCATGGTTGGGGAAGGTCCCTTTCTCCCTGTCTTTAGCAATGCATTCCTGTGTGTGCAGCAGAAGGTGGGAGCAGAGGCCTGTGCCTATTTGGGGTCAGGTGTTCTTTGACCCTGGAAAGAAAAGGAAATCCCATGGTTAGTGCGTAGCGTATTTCAGTCTGTCCCAAGTGAAAGAGTGTGAAGGGATGATGGGACGTACAAGAGGGAATGGGAGCATTAGTAACAAGATCCCAGCCTGACGTCAGGACGTCTAGCAAGCACACAGGCTGAGGGTCTGTTGCCAGCACTGGGCTACCGAGGGCATCCTGAGAGAGCTTGTGCCACACAGGGGGTATGTGGGGGAAGAGAGGAGAGAGGGTAGGAAACAGGAGAAGGGGGGAGAGGAGGGAAGAGAGGGGGAGAAGGGGAGGGAAGAGAGAAGGGAAGAGAGAGGGGGAGAGAGGGGGAGGAAGAAAAGGGGGAGAGGAAAGGGAGGGGGGAAGGAAGAGAGGGGGAAGGGGGAGGGGAGAGAGGGGGAGAGGAAGAGGAGAGGGGAAGGGAAGAGAGGGGAGAGGGAGGAGAGGAGAAGGAAGAGAGAAGAGGGAGAGGGAAGGGGAGAGGAGGGGAGGGGAGGGAGAGGAAGGGGAGAGGGGAAGGGAAAAGAGGGGGAGAAGGGGAGAGGAGGGGAGGGAAGGGGAAGGGGAGGGGAGTGAGGTGAGGAGAGGAGAGAGGAGGAGACAGTCCATTTGGCAGCTTTGGGAAAGAAAAAGCAATGAATCAGAATGAGCCTCTTGCATTCAAGGACCAGTTCAGTGACATGTGTTATGCTGAGTACTGACTTGCATACTCAATCTTAGAAATCCTGTGAAGTGTTTATTCTAGAGTCACAGATGAGAAATTAATCCCAGAAAACTGTGCTCTCCCCAAGGCGTGTGAGCTGTGCCGGGGAAGTGGCACAGCCAGCTAGAAGGTAGCGGTGATGACCATGTGCCTACATCCCTCACAGCCTGCCTCCCTGGGGACAAAATCTACGAGGCAAAGTTGCTGCTGGCCCCAAGAGTCAGGGTGCCTTCTAATTCAGCATGGTCCTGTCAGAGCCTGGAAGAAACCTCGGGTTGGCCTCCACCTTCCCGCCCAACGCTGTCTTTGAGGTCCTCCGTGGAACCCCCCTTGGGGACACAGAGTGAAAGGATGAGCAGTGAGGTGTGTGTGGCCCTTAGCACGGACTGTAGATGCTCACGTGAGCTCGAGTTCTGACAAGTGAAGTGTGCTCCAGACCAGCTTCTTATGCCTAGTCTCTGAGTCTCTAAGGCCAGGGAAGGTCTGCGATTGGCAAGTTAAATGTGCAAAACAGGCCCAGGCAACTTTGAAACCTGCCCTGCTTAGGGGAGTAGCAAGCAGCCAAGGGGTATGGCTGCCCCCGCTGTGACAGAAGCAGCTCGGCACCTTCCTGTCTTTACACAGCTGGCTCAGGCACCCACGCTTCGGTTCGGAACTGCTGGTTCGGAGCCGTCTACACCTTCCAGGCAGTCCTAAGCACATGGTCATGCAATGGTCCAGAAACTAAGACCCCCAGACTGACCGTTCGCAGCCCATGGGGTAAAGAGCAAGAAGAAGGTCCTGATGGTTGTGGCATGTATGTGAGTGTGTGAGTGTGTGAGTGTGTGTGTGTGTGTGTGTGAGTGTATGTGTATGTGTGTGTCCGTGTGTGAATTGTATGTGTGACTGTATTTTGGACTCCTAACTTCTTCGCTGTGACTCACACTTGCTTGCCCCTGGACTGGAGCTGACAGCACACCCCTGTGCTCTAAGCCCACGGTGTGCCCTTTGGCTAAAGACCTCCCCATTTTCCGGCTCAGAGTCGAAGTCCTAACCACACCAGCATGGTGTGAAGAGGGCTCGGGGGAGAGCAAAGGCTCCCGCTGGCGGAGGTTGTCAGTGACGTCCAGAAAACAAAGCCCACACCTGGATGCCTCTCACCCCAGCGGCTTGGTCTCCGTCAGTGCGGCTGTGAGCTGGTACAGAAGTGCTGCACAGCTGGTGTGCCCGCCGTCCCAGCCCTGCTTTCTGGAGCCAGCGGCCACACGCCTCAAACACATCCACAGTGAGGAAGAGCCATCAGGACTCAGCGGGCTACAAACTCAGTCACCACAGGGGAAAGCACAAACACTTCAGGGAGACTTACACATCTCCTGAACAGCTGAAAGACCCGTCGTGGAGAACACCTTGACCGTGAGAGCACACATTTAGCTTGCTCACGACTGATCAAGGTTAGAACTGCTAAAGGCCATCTCCAAGAGCCAAAATGACTGTTGTTGAGACTGACCCTGCTGACATTTTATATCCTTTTCTGTCCACACTGAGGACTGGCCAGCTTCCTAGCTGTCTTCAGAACTGTGGAGACACGGCCCGCAGGCCACTCTTGCATGTAGAAACGGGGACTCGGGCACAGAAGTGTGGCACCTGCTGGCTGCCTCTGGGGCTGTGCTCTTCCCTACCCCTCACCCGGCTCCAAGGACGTCTTTAATACGCGTTTGCCTGATGCCAATGGAATATGATTTCTCTGACTACTAGATTTTGTTTTGATTTGAGGCCGGGTCTCATGCTGTCCAAGCTGGCCTCACACTGGCTCAGTAGAAGAGATGGCCTTGAACTCGAGTGTGGGATTACACGTGTGCATCACTGTCCCGGCTTCATGCGATGCTGTGCATCAAACGCACAAAAGCCTTGTGCACGGTAGGCGAGCATTCTGTCAGCCGAGCTGCAGCCAAAGCCCAGATTTAAGGTTTTATTCAACAAGCCGGCCTAGTTGCACAGTCGTCAGAGTGTGGGGCAAAGGGAGCCTGTCTCTCATGTTGCTTTAGGTTTAAAAATCACCGACTGCTCTTAACAGTTCCAGATATTCATCTCCATGAAAATTCCATCTTCTTAGTAGAGGTCAGAAACAAGATTATTGTCACTAAAATTTTGTTTTCAAGACAATAGAAAATATACTTTTGATCTAAGAATCGAGGTGTGAGGCTGAGAATCGAGGGGAAGGCAGAGAATCGGCCCACTGAGCAAATGCAGAAGGACTGAAAATGCGGTGTTCGCCTCTTCCCCCTTTGTGTTTAAACTAGCACTCTAAAAAAGTAATTAACGTCCAGAGAAACAGCACATAAGCTCATGCTACCCTCAACATTTAGTGCTGTTGACATCAGAGAAAGGGCACAGAAAATGTCTGTTTACGCACATCATGTTTGCCTGATACTTTATTTTCGAATCACATTTTTGCTTCCATCTTTGTAACTGAGCCCATTAGGCAAGGCGGTAATTTCATGTTGTTTGCTAAAGGCTGGTCACCCTGCCCTGAAAACCATTATTTCTCCTACAAAAAGTAGACACGGTCCCCATGAATAAATATGAAAGTGTTCTAACGGGCCAAGGGAGCGAGGCCAGGAGGAGGTGACTTAGCGGTGCTTTCTAGAGCTGTAAAGAACACCACCACCAAAAGCAACTCAGGAGGAAGGGTTCCTTCTGCCTCCACACTACCACCTCTCCCTGAGGGAGTCAGGACAGGAGCTCAGGCAGGGCAGGAGCCTGGAGGCTGGAGCTAGAGGCCATGGAGGGTGCTGCTCCCCAGCTTGCTCCCTGTGGCTTGCTCAGCTGCTTTCTCACAGAAGCAGGACCACAGCCCAGGAGTGGTAGCACCCGCAATGGGCGGGCCCTCCCCATCAATCATTGATTAAGAGAATGCCCTTCAGGTTGGCCTACAGCCTTATCTTGGGATGGGATTTTCTCAGCTGAGGCTCGATCCTCAGATGACTCCAGATGCCATAGAACCAGCCAGCACAGTGACTTTCACCCCTTCATCTCCAAGGCAAGGTTCAGGATATGCACCCAACTGATGACTAGGCACACCTTTTTCAGATGCTCCTAGAGTTAGGATCCAAATGACACCAAATGCATGAAATGAAGCGGAGGGCTCTTGGCTACAGAGACACCTTCATTGAAAAGACTAGTGCTTGTGCAAACCAGATTCTCAGTGCTAACTCAGAAGACTCCCAGGCAAGGCAGGGCTCTGTGATGTCGTGAGGCACACGGCATGTGGATTTCTGTTTCAGCTGTTTGAGAAAGTCAAGGAAGTCTGTCCAAACGTGCACGAGAAGATCAGGCCCATTTCTGCAGACCTCAACCAGCGCGACTTCGCCATCAGCAAGGAGGACATGCAGGAGCTGCTGTCCTGCACCAACATCATCTTCCACTGTGCAGCCACAGTGCGCTTCGATGCGCGCCTCAGGTGTGCCCTGCGGCCTGTCTGTCCGTCTCTCCATCTCCACACACCTTCTCTCTCTCTTCATCAGTTCTGTCTCCCTATCTCTTTTTCTTTTCTTTTTCCTCTCTGCTTCTCTCTTCTCTCCCTGCTTCCCTCTCTCCTCTTTCTCTTCTCTCTCCTTTCTCTCCCCTCTGTCTGTGTGTCTAAGAGTCTTTATAGAATCTGTAAAATTAAAAGGAAAGAAAGAAACCCCACAAAACACACTCCAATGAAAAGTTTAATAAGAAACTATAAAGAATCTTCGGAATGTCTCCATGTTCCTCTGTGCAGGGGGACAGTGTATTTTGGGGTGCACACACTCATGTTTCTACCTGCTTCTGCAGTTTTGCAGACTTGGGCTCAACTTCAAAGAAAGGCTTTCCCGTTGGAGCATTCTGTGCCCTGCCCAGTGCTGCCGGAATGACAGTAGGCATGACATTGCTCATTTTTCTTTATTTTTTGATGACTTGAAAGTTTGGCCTGTCTAAGAGCTTATTGATATTTTATTATTTTGTGAAATGTCTATTCATTTTCTTATTTTGAACTGATTTTTTTGTGATTTCAAGATGATGTGGAAGCTTCCACGTATTAACTTTATCTTCTATATTTCAATTTACCTTTGTCTTTCTACTGTTAGTTTTCCTTGAACTATTGTTGTTGTTTTGTTTTTACAGGTAGGTCTGTGATCCATTTGAAGTGTTTTTATTAGTTCATTAACTTATTATTTATTCATTTATGTTGAGAAAGGGTCTCCTACATAGCCCTGGCTGTCCTGGAATTCACGTCGTGGACCAGACAGGCCACAAGTTTACAAACATCTGCCTGCCACTGCCTCCTGAGTGCTGAGATCAAAGGTGTGTGCCACCACACCGGCCTGTTTTCAGTGCTTTTACTAACTGTGAAAAGAGAGAGTGTGAGGACAGCAGCTTTTCTTTTCTCTACGGATGGTAGTTCTCAATGCTTATCAAAGGGTTTACTTTTCAGTCTATTTGAAGTAAAACTCTTGTCCTAAACTACTAAAACTGCTTCTGCCATTGATCAAGCTTTTTCAGAAAATATCGCACCATTTTAAAATCCAATTCTGATTAGGCCATGAATATTCACAGGAAACTTTTAAAACAGAAATACGTTGCTTATTTTCATGTGGTGCCACTTAAATAAATTTAGCATATTTTTCCAAGTTATCTTCATATAGATTCACTTAGAAAAAGTTAAGACTTTTTTTCACTATTTAAGGAATTGTTAAAGCAAGAATTTTATAATCTAAATTATGTTTCCTTGCTCAGTCATCAACTCTGCTGACACCCTACGGTATTCCACAGTAAAGAATTACAAAGTTAAAGAAAGGAATGCTTTAAAGTTTTGTACTTTGCTGAAAATTCTATAAAACATTAATTTGTTTTTATGTTTTACTATTTTTGTTGAGAAAAACTTAACATTTTAAAACTTCTTTTCATTTGATAGAACGTCTTTCCCCTTGCTCCATTTTATCAGACCCAGGAAACTGACGATCCACTTATCTCAGTCCAGACGCCCACTGGAGCGTGTCCTTCAGGCCGCTGCGTTCTCTGGGTTCATTTAGATGTAGAAGCCTATGTTAGCGTTCTGCCATGATTTTTAGTAGATATTTTACTGACTGGATCATCTGCGTTCTAATGTTTTCTTTTGATCATTTTCCAAATATATAATTTTGTGACATCACAGCCACTGTTGTGACGGGCGTTCAGTGGTTTACACGCTTGTTGGTTTTTGTTTTTCTCCAGTCAGAGGGTGGCTCCCTGTAGTGACCTCGGGGACTAACCAGCAATGTCTGTGGCCTCCTCCTCACCCGGAAGGTCAGAATTGCTTCTACTCACACTAATCACGGCTGTGGACAGAACCTGAAGCGTTATCACGTCAGCAGTAAATTTCTTTAAGTGGAAAATAGATAGAAAAAAAAAAAAAAAAAAAAAAAAAAAAAAAAAAGGGCTGGAGCGACGGCACAGAAGCTGGGTGCGCGCCATTCTTGAGGGCTGCTAGTTGGCTCCTAGCACCTATAGCATGTGTCACAGCTGCCTGTGATCTACTTCCAGGCTATCCAGTGCCTCTGGCCTCTGTGCACACGTATGTGTGTGCGTACACACACACACACACACACACACACACACACACACAAATTGTAACGTGTGTGATCATATAGCTTTTCTCTGGTCTCCTGCTGCAGGATAAGCATGTGTCCGCAGGGTGAATCTGGCCATCTTACTTCTTACACTGAGTTTACACAGCTTTCTACAGTCAGCTGCACTTTAGGATTTGGCATCAGTCTTCATGGTTGGCCTGGATATTTACAAGAACTTGCACTGTTCTTCAAGTATCTACCCCTAGTTCCCTCCATGTTACTTATATTTTGTATCTGAGTTAGGTTCTTGGTTCGTTGGGTTTTGTTCTTTTAGTGGTCATTTATGGAAGCCAGTTAATTCAAAGGATCATGTTTTTCTCTTGTTTTCTAATTAAAATCATGAAACCTCTAGACACAGTATTTAGTGCTTCAGTGTCTGGGACTAAGGACTCCACACACAGCACAATTTCAAGTGTCAGGGGACCATGAAGCCATGGATCCACCTTTTCCCTCCTTGTCTCAGGATATGCCACCCAAACCTCACCGTTCACCGTTTACTGAAGTAGCTCTAGTCACTGCACACAGCCCAGTCAAAGGCAGATCTAGCAGCCTGGAGCAGCCCAGGCACAGTGTGATCTACAGTTGCTGTGGGTCCTCTCGGTGGGTGTGCCAGGCATGGGGCGCCTGCGGCGGGGCGGGATCTGAGTGCCTCCCTTCTGCTTCCTCCTCTGCAGAGAAGCTGTGCAGCTCAATGTCACCGCCACCCAGCAGCTCCTGCTAATGGCCAGCCAGATGCCCAAGCTGGAGGCCTTCGTCCACATCTCTACCGCCTTCTCCAACTGCAACCTGAGCCACATAGATGAGGTCATCTACCCTTGTCCGGTGGAGCCCAGAAAGATCATCGACTCCATGGAGTGAGCGGGGTGGACTCGGGGGCTGGGCAGCAGCGGGTGGC
Organism: Rhombomys opimus; assembly: GCA_010120015.1. Classification (NCBI taxonomy): domain Eukaryota; kingdom Metazoa; phylum Chordata; class Mammalia; order Rodentia; family Muridae; genus Rhombomys; species Rhombomys opimus. The sequence continues at coordinate 3,965,885 of REGO01000124.1, forward strand.
GCCCCGGTTTCTCTGCACTGGTTAATGAAGTTAAGGCATAGGACGCCGTGAAAGCAAAGTGCTGTGGATAATGCTTGCCTCTCTCTGCTAGCTCCTTCCTCCAAAGAGAAATAGGCCCGAGCAGGGAAGGAAGGCGGAAACTTCATGCGTGTGTGTGTGTGTGTGTGTGTGTGTGTGTGTGTGTGTGTGTGTGTATGTGTGTGTATGTGTGTGTACACGCGTGTGTGCATGTGCTAGAAACTGATGTTCAGGACCTGGAGCCAGGGCTTTGTGCACGGCGAGCATATTCTCAGCCCTGAAAAGCCCCCAGGAAACGTCTGTCAGGCACAGGGCTGCAGAAACACTGGGCTGTGGACGCGCTCCTCACCCCTTAGATTACCACATGATAAAGCATCTGGGAGAGAAGACAGGGAGCTGGCCCAAGATGGGCTCAAGTCATGGCTGATAGCTCGCTAGGTGTGGAAATCGTTCTACAACTGTGTTAGCCTTTCTGACCCCCATGGCCCTCCTCTGTTACTTTGCCTGTTGCTCTGATAATGCACCCTGACAAACAACCTTTGGGGAAAGGGCTGATTTGGACTCACAGTTCTAGGGCAGTCTGCCATGACAGAACAGCATGGCTGCAGAAGTGGCCACACTGACTCTGCCAGGGAACCAGGTCATGCCATACTGTAGTTGAATTTAAGATCTGCTGCTTTTTAAAAGCAGCTAGCTACATGTTCAGAATGCCTCAGGGTCCTTAAGCTTGCTGATGTAGCTGCTTTGTCTGTGGAGACACTGACATCTCCAAAGTTAAACTACGGGTTTAAGACCTGAGGAAGGAGACAGCACTGGGCTATCCTGAATGCACGAGACAGCTTGGAGGAGGAGTCCCTGAGCTGGGGGGGGGGAGTGGGGGGGAGAAGGCGGACACCCCTGAGCTGGGGCAGGGGAGGGCATATAGTCCTGGCTTGCTCTTGGACATGGGCTTTGCACTCATACACGTGTTCCGTGGACACACTAATGAGACTTCCTGTAGGAGCAAAGACAGGGGTCATATGTGATGCTGCAAATGACATATCCGTGGAAATGCCAAAGTATCTAGGTGGAGAAAGCAAGCTTTTAACTAAGGCAGGAGGAGGAGGCTTGTCCTGTGACCCTGGGATGGTTCTGTCTTCTGGAATTCAAGCGGAAGGTGGATGTTTTCTTCGGCTGTTCCTTGTCTTCTTGCTCTGCTGTGCAGTGCTGTTGATAGAATATTTCTCTCTCCTGCAGGTGGCTGGATGACGCCATCATAGACGAGATCACCCCCAAGCTGATCGGGGACCGGCCCAACACCTACACCTACACCAAAGCCTTGGGAGAGATCGTGGTGCAGCAGGAGAGCGGAAACCTGAATGTGGCCATTGTCAGGCCGTCCATAGTGGGAGCAACCTGGCAGGAGCCATTCCCGGTGAGCCCAGCGCTTTCTGCCTTGCTTCAAAAGCCAGTGCCTTCAAACAAGCTTCTTTCTGGTGTCCTCCTCTTCTAAAAACCCCCTCTTCCTCCTGCTCATACTTTCCCCCTCTTCCTCCTTACACCTTCCTCCTCCTCTTCCCTCACACCTTCCTTTTTCCTCCCTTACACTTTCTTCTTACGTCCTCCTCCTCACATCCTTTTTGCTCACCCTTCTTTCTTTCTCCTTCTCTTCCTTTCTTCTTCCCTTACGTTCTTTATGTTTTTATTCACTTTACATACTTGTTGTAGCCACATCCCTCTTCCCCCCTTTCCCATCTAAACCAGATTATCAAATTGTATCTGGATTGAGCATGTCCTCTTCCCGTGTCCTCTGTTCTTTACCACCAATCAGTTAGTATTACGAATGGGTGTGTGGGTGTGTACACATGCACACGCACACACCCATACACTCTCCCCCCCCCCAAAACAGACTGGACTGCCCAAGGGTAACCAGTCTTTTGAAATGAGTAACTGACAGAGATCTTTCTTTCAGGGTTGGGTGGATAACTTAAATGGCCCCAGCGGACTCATTGTTGCGGTAGGTACCGATGAGAAAGCAACCCCGAGACAAAGAACGGTAACAGACACCTTAGTGTTGACTCACGCTTCCTCAATGCAAAAATGCACGTGTATGCGGGCATGAGGGCAGTGGCCTGTCTAGAATTGCTGCTCTAAAGGTGAAGGCAGCAGGGGCTAGTTATGAGAGACAGAGGTCTCTGCCGTGGAGAGATTTTCTTCCCACTGCTTTAGTAATGCAGCCAGTCAGGGATGCAGTAAAGGTGCCAGCCCCCTGGGGGGGGGTGCTCAGTGGGTACAGTGCCTGGTCCCGCACCCCTGAAGCCCCGAGTGTGAGTGTGGCAGCTCACACCTGCAATCCCAAACCCCGGAGGGGGGGCAGAAGAATGTCCAAGGCTTGCCCATCTCAAAAAACAAAACAAACAACCCAAGTTATCCCAGACTACAGAATCCTTGACACTGAAATACACAAGCTTGTGGATGTGTCTTGTCTGACCTTTGATGGCTTCCATTCCCTTCTCCACAACAGTTTAGACCGGGATAAACATCAATTAAACAGGCGAGGAGCAGTTTTATTACAGTGCACACCAGCACACTAACTGAATCCCACCCATGCCACATATGTTTAGTAGGCAAAGAACAGCAGCTAGTTTACACACGCACACACGCACATGCCTGCATGTGCCCGCCCGCCTGCGGCTCTCACAGAAATGAAGAGGCCTAGTGACCGACTCCCACACAGCGGCCAGTCCTAGCTGGGGTTTTGCATCTGGTTTCTGTCTTAACGCTCCGTCTCTCCCGAGCAGACTGGGAAAGGATTTCTTCGCTCCATAAAAGCGACTCCCATGGCGGTGGCAGACGTGATTCCGGTTGACACGGTCGTCAACCTCACCATAGCCGTGGGGTGGTACACGGCAGTGCACAGGTAAGCTCGCGCACACGTGCTTTGGGGAGACGAAGGCCACGTCAGCCACGCTCGGCCCACGGGAGAAGTGATGGGCCAGTGTGTCGGGATGCCTAACAGACCCCGTGGAGGCTGAGGCGTGTAGACACTGACTAACACCTGGCCACGGGATAATCGGCTCTTACACCACCTGAGTTTTGGAAAGGGTTTTCTACTCAGGATCTTAAAATACAGTGTTGATGGATGAAAGGGCAGCACAGGTTACTTTACTGAGCTGTAGCTTAGTTGCTCATAAATACCAGGAGATGAGACAGGAAATCCGGTGATACAAAGAAAAGGTGTGCATGGGGCACTGTTAGTGAATGACCCCGTGAACTCACGCATATGTGCACCACAGGTCACACCTATTTGACACAGATGTGTGCACACTTTTTTTTAAAGACTCTGAAAGCGCTGTGCGCTTACAGATGCGCAGGAACAGCGGAGCCGGCCTCTGTGCTCCTGTCCTTTCTCCTCCATTAGTGTCAGTTTCGTTGTACTTACTCACCTTTGATCTTATCTTCCAGACCTAAATCAACATTAATCTACCATTCCACATCTGGTAATCTCAATCCATGTAACTGGTATAAGATGGGTAAGTACTTTAACTCTGTAAGTGCCTAACTACCTGTCCTGCCCAGGGGAAAACAGAGCAAGTCCTGCAGCCAGGAACAGGAGGGGGGAGCCAAAAGAAAACCAGAGAAAATCTCTGCACTCTGTAAATGTGCTGCAGTTAACCAGAATGCACAGCGATGGGAGAAGATGGTCTGTGAGAACACGCACAGTCACACGGAATGAAAGTCTGAAGGGAGGGTTATAAAAGCAAAGTTGGCAAAGGTTAACAGAGAACATCAGTCAGTACCCCACCCCACCCCACCCCCACCGTGCCCTCCCAGCAGCCTTCCCCTGTTTTGCGCTTCTGAGCATGTGGGTGAGCAGTGGCCAACTCACACACAGTCCAGCTGTTCCCGGGCAGTGGCAGGGCTCCCCCGTCTGCAGCTGCCTAACTGTGGAGTGCCTGCAGCCCTAAAGTGCTTTGCTGGTGACAAATCTCTTGCTAGGTCTGCCTAAGCCAACGGTATACAAATTCGCTGACTTGGAAGTTGCTTTTCTTACTAACATCTGAGATTTTACACACTAGCCATTGTGTTGATCTGACTCCCATTCAGAGCACACACAATTATTTGTATTTGCAAAGATGCAAACACAAAATTATCTTCATAGATAATTCTATGTTCTTTTCTTCATAAATCCAGTTTCTTACATCACATATTTAAATCAGAATTGATTTCAGAAAAGTAAGATACTTGTTTTTGCATCAGTAATGGAGGATCTCTAAGACCCCACCCACATAAGTGGGTGTTAACACAGGCAAATAAACTGTGAACTCGGGGCTGGACAGAGGGCCCACAGCTAAGATCACACGTAAGATCGTGGATTGCTCTTGCAGCGGGCCCGGTCTGTGACTGACATTGCCTGTAACTCTAGCTCCAGGGGATAGGATACCTACTGGAGTCTACAAGCACCTGTATTCAAGTGCACACACCCATGCACACATGTATACACACAAAAATAAGATCGTTTTTAAAAAGAGCTCAGAGGATGTAGTATTTCTTAAAATTCTCTTCCTTCCTAAAAACTCTCATTTTCTGGAATTAGAGATGATTTAAAAAGAATCTAGGATGCTCAACTCATTAGAGGCCCAGAGACAGTGAATGAGCTTCTTAGATTCATAACTTTGTTCCCTGAAATAAAAGTAAAAGCCTTGTCTTCTCTCTTCTGGGTGAATGACCATTCCCCTACTAATTTATAAAAGAAAATATAAGTAACTGTTGAAGATAAAACTACAGCCAGAGTTCTTGATCAAAGAACTTAGGCAGTGCCAAGGAAACCTGCATATGGTTACAGAAGCTTGCGGCCTCTGCTTTGGGAAACCTATACTACACAGTCCATTGGCTGTGGCTGTCACTGATGTACTGCTGTCACCGTGACCAAAGCAGTTCTTACAATGAAAGCATTTAACTGGCACTGGCTTACAGTGTCAGAGGCTTAGTCCATTGTCGCCATGGGAGAAACATGGCAGCAGGCATGGTAGGCATGGTGCCAGAAAGTAGTTAAGAGCTACGTCCTGACATGCAGTGAGAGAGGGAGGGAGAGAGGTACCTTGGCCTGGCTTGCAGGGCTTTTGAACCCTCCAAGCCTACCCCTAGTGACACACTTTCTGCAACAATGCCACACCTATTCCAACAAAGACACACCTCCTAATTCTTCCAGTCCTCTTGAAGAATGCTGCTTCCAGGTGATTCAGCACTCAAATACATGAGCCTATGGGGCCATTCTTATTCAAACCACCACAAGTCTGCTCAGTACCCAAGACCCTTGGGAATAAACTTAAATACCTAATGCTGACAGATTGAGGAAGGCAGCTCAGCTGTCCTCCACTGAGCTACACGGTAACTCTTTCCATGCCTTCCCCATCTGGGGAGTAGTGCTGCAGCACAGCCAGACCCTGTGGCTTGCTGACTGATAGTCTGTAACTTGAGGACCGCCAACTGCTGCACACACATGCTTGGGTGCTCATGTTCTTTATTCAGGGCCAAGCAGCTACATGTGAAGCCTAATGTAGTAGGATGTCATTATCCACTAATACAAGTTCCTTTAATTTGAAACTCATTCGTTTCACAACAGGGCAATTAGAAATGATCCAAATGCTTCTAACTGGAACCATTAGCAAAGTCACCATAGGCTGAACATTTGTTTCAAGTGACAGTGCAGAACAAATGACAGCTGGGTGGATGGACACGCAACATCCACTTATTTGTCTCCATTAGTGCCCTTCAAAAAGATTCATCTCTCCATATAGTTTTTTTTTTTTTTTAATATTAGTCACTTTGTATCCCAGCTGCATCCCCCTCTCTCATCCCCTCCCAACCCCACATTCCCTCCCTCTTCTCCTCCCATGCCCCTTCCCCAAGTCCACTGGTAGGGGAGGACCTCCTCCCCTTCCCTCTGACCCTAGTCTATCAGGTCTCATCAGGACTGGCTGCATTGTCTTCCTCTGTGGCCTGGTAAGGCTGCTCCCCCTTCAGGGGGAGGTGATCAAAGAGCCAGCCACCGAGTTCATGTCATAGACAGTCCTTGTTTCCCTTACTAAGGAACCCACTTGGATACTGAGCTGCTATGGGCTACATCTGCGCAGGGGTTCTAGGTTATCTCCATGCATGGTCCTTGATTGGAATATCAGTCTCAGAAAAGACCCCTGGGCCCAGATTTCTTGGTTCTGTTGCTCTCCTTGTGGAGCTCCTGTCCTCTCCAGGTCTTCCCATCTCCCCCTTCTTTCATAAGATTCCCTGCACTCTGGCCAAAGTTTGGCTGTGAACCTCAGCATCTGCTTTGATACCCTGCTGGGTAGAGTCTTTCAGAGGCCCTCTGTGGTAGGCTCCTGTCCTGTTTTCTCCGTTCTGATGTCCGTCCCATTTGCCTTTCTGAGTGAGGATTGATCACCTTCCCCAGGGTCCTCCTTCTTGCTTAGCTTTTTTAAGTGTACAGATTTTAGTATGTTTATCCTATATTATATACCATGTGTATCTGTTTCTGGGATACCTCACTCAGGATGATCTTTTCTAGTCCCGTCATTTGCCTGTAAATTTCACAATTTCCTTGTTTTTAATTGCTGAATAGTATTCCATGTGTAAAGGTACCACAATTTGTGCATCCATTCCTCAGTTTAGGGACATCTGGGCTGTTTCCAGCTTCTGGCTATTACCAACAGAGCTCCTTCAAACATGGTTGAGCAAATGTCCTTGTATACTTGAGCATATTTTGGATATATGCTTAGGAGTGGTATAGCTGGATCTTGAAGAAGCACTATTCCTAATTGTCCAAGAAAGCACCAGATTGCTTTCCAAAGTGGTTGTACCAATTTACATTCCCAGCAGCAGGAGGAAGGTTTCCCTTTCTCCACATCCTCTCCAGTATGTACTATATTAGAGTTTTTGATCTTAGCCATTCTGATGGGTATAAGGTGAAATCTCAAGGTCATTTAATTTGCATTTCCCTGATGACTTAAGGATGTTGAGCATTTCTTTAAGTGTTTCTCTGCCATTTGATATTCTTCTATTGAGAATACTCTGTTTAACTCTGTACTCCATTTTTTAATTGGGTTACTTGATTTGTTGCTGTTTAACTTCTTGAGTTCCTTATATTTTCTGGATATTAGTTTTGAAGCATTTTTAAAAATCAGATTTATACCTAGGAGCTAAGAAATGTATATATATAATTTTTTTTTCCCTTTCTTTGGTGGAGGGTTGAGACAGGGTTTCTCTATGTAGCCTTGGCTGTCCTAGTACTCTGTAGATCAAGCTGGCCTCAAACTCACCTCCATCCATTTGCCTCATTGAGTGCTGGGATTAAAGGTGTAAGTCACTACACCCAGCTAGAAATACATTTTCTAATGGTTATTGGGGAGACATGAAATTGACTAGTATATTGATCTTATACCCAGCTAAACTATCACAGGTTAATCATCTACTAATCTAAATCTAAACTGCTCCAAAAATTCTGTTTTGGTGACATGAGGTCACTGTGAAACAACTAAGGAGTCAAGATAGAGTCAGGAAATAGTGATTATGCATTACCAGGATACTCATTCATTCAGCCCAAAAGCATTTACTGAGCACCACCAACTGCCTGCCAAACACGTCTTAAGGTCTGTGTAAGCACAAAAGCAAAAATTATACAATGGATATGGTTAAGTGCAGAAGAAAAGTAGAGGGAGGTAAGAAGGTGCTTTCTGAGGTGGAGGCCAAGGAAACAGCATGTGACAGCTCAGCAAAGACCTGAGGGAAGTGAGGGCTTGTCAGACAGCTGAACCATCAATACGAAAGTTCTTTATTCACAGTCAAGGATAGGACAAGCAAGCACTTTGTCTCAAGCAAAAGCAACGAGAGGTAAATGATAAATTATGAACCCAGAAGGATGGACACAGGAGGGAGGATGCAGATCCTGCAAGGCTTCATCCACACTGAACATTTTCTCTGAGAAAAAGATGCAGATGCTTCCCTCCAAATAAGAGCATCCACCAGAGGGTTCTGTGAAAAAGTAATATTCTGAGCTGCATTTTCAAAGATTCACCAGAGCTGCTGCATGGAGGTCAGACTACTGGGCACAAGAGCCACAGAGTCCACCGGTGATGCTGGCCCCACTATTCCAAGCAACAGGGACGGCTCCTACCCACGACAACAGTGCAAATGGAAGGCCAATTATTCTGATGGTCACTGTTAGGAGAGTTGCTGAACAAGAGGATCAAGATGACTCCAAAGGTTTGACTCACTGAAACAAGAAAACTGAATTCTCGTGTAGCAGTGCTGTAAAATGTGTCAGGAAAATGCAGCTGGTGGTGGGAATGTAACGAGGTCCACATTAGCCCCGTCAGATGTGAATGTTCACACAGAGGCAAATGAAATGTGGAGGAGCGTGCAGATGCACAGATGAGGCCAGTGCAAACGTCACAATTCCCTGTGTTTGTTTCTGGTTTTTTTGTTTTTTTGTGGGTGCCTTTAAGTCACATGCTATGGCTTCATTTATGCTGCTGTCATTAAATACACCGACCAAAAACAACACAGAGGAAGAAGGATTTATTTCCCTCACAGTTCTGCACAGCGTTACTTCTGACAAGGAACTAACCCTCAGCCAAATAAAGCATGATGGAAGACCCGGGCAAACTATGTTTGCTCACCTGCACAGGCTATGCTGGGCTTTCTTACAGTCTAAGTCTACCTGTCCGGGTTCCTTACTTACGGCTCTATGCTGTGAAGAGACGTCATGACCACAGCAGCTCTTAAAGAAGAACGCAATTCATGGGAACTGGCTTCCAGTTTCCCATGTAGTCTGTTATGGAGGAGACCCTGAGGTCTGCAAGCAGTTACGCTGTGGAGAAGTAGCTCAGAGTTCCTAAGCGGATCCGCATGCACTGAACCTCAAAGCCCACCCCAGGAACATATTTCCTCCAACAGAGAGGCCACACCTCCTAGTCCTTCTTAAGTAGTAGGGCTCAAGTATGAGCCTATGGGTGTCATTCTTCACACCTCCATACGAGAGTGGGCCGGGCCATCCTAGACCCATTAATATTCAAGAAAATCCCCTAGAGACATGCCTACATGCCAATCTGATAATTTTTCAATTGTTCCAAATAAATTTGTTTTTTGAACCAGGATTTCTCTGTGTAGCCTGGCTGTCCTAGAACTCATTGTGTAGACCAGGCTGGCCTCAAACTCACAGAGATCCACCTGCCTTTGCCTTGAAAGTGCTGGGGTGCTGGGATTAAAGGCATGTGCCACCACAATTTTTCAATTAACTTTCTCCTCTCTTTGAGTTAAAGCCAACCAGGAACACGTATATTTTACATGTTGATTTCTGGGGAAATATCATTTGAAGAACATCAATAATTGAATTACCACAATAACTGATTAACTTCATCATAATTAAATAATGAACTGCATTGTTTAAAAAGATCCAATTAAGTTAAAACTGAATTTAAATGAACAAATAGGAAGTACTGTATCTACAAATATTAAAAATTTAAGCTAATCTAAACAATAAGAAAATGAAAAGACAATTATAAAACCTCTGCACTATCTACAGTGACCCACCCAGGGAAACCCAGCTTTATAATATTATGCAAGCCTTTGTTAAAAACATTTAACCTTAGGAAAAGAAACCCTCAAGAAACGCTCCCGTGGCTCTGCAAGGATTCCTCCCGGCCTGCCTCAGGCCTTTAGAGCAGACCTGAGAACCCAGGATAGAACAAACACAGCCTGTCCTTGGAGTGAACAAAAACTTCCTCCGTGTATCTGAGAGTAAATGTTTTAAGTGCACAGCTATAATCCAGCCAGGAAGATGTCTGTGAGTTCAAGGCCAGGCCTGGTCTACACAGTGAGTTTCATGACTACCAGAGCTGCATAGGGGGGCCACACACCCAAAGGACCCATTCTTAGCAGTCAGACTACTCAGGTGTGCAGGCGTTCACCTGCCAGCACAGCAAGCACTACCTGTCATTCCGCACAGCACAGCAGACACTGAAAACTTGACTGCTCTGGGATTTAGCACTTTCTCCTTTTGTTCCAGGATTGCAGGTCTTGGCGACAATGGAAAAGATCCCATTTGAGAGTGCTTTCAGAAGGCCGAACGCTGACTTTACCACCAACAGCTTCACCACACAGTACTGGAACGCGGTCAGCCACCGTGCCCCCGCCATCATCTATGACTTCTACCTGAGGCTGACCGGGAGGAAACCCAGGTGAGAGGTGCAGCAGCGTTCAGAGGTCACTGCACAGTCCTCCCTGCGGCTGAGGACTGAGCAAGACAATGCCGCTTGTTAGACACACACACACACACACACAGATATGATACGCCAGCCTCACTCACTGGATGCAGTTGTGTGGCCACACTGCAGCAAGGACTCACGATGGTCACATTTTCACAGTTCAGCTCAAAGCTCACAGATCTCAGCTGTCAGCTCCCAGCTCAGCAAACAGCTCATAGCTCTCCATAGCTCTCAGCACAGCTTCTCCGCTCACCTCACAGATCAGCTCTCAGCTCACAGCTCCGAGCTCCCAGCTCACCGGTCAAGTCACAGCTCAGCTCCCAGCTTACAGCTCTCAGCTCACGCTTTCTTCACCAAAAGAGGAGCTGGGGCAGAAGTGGCAGGGTAACAAGTGGGTCTCAGCGTGGGTCACAAGCCCTGGGGTAGCATATCAGACACTTACATTGCAGCTGGCAGCGGTAGCAAACTGCAGTTGTGAAGTGCAGTGATTTTACGGTGGGGTCACCGTATGAAGAGCTGTGTTAACGGAGCACAGCAATAGAAGTGTGAGAATACTAGCATAGCAGGAAGTGCAGGAAGTGCAGGAAGCCTCTGCCACTACCACAAACTAGGGTTCTAACCCCAAGGGAGGCGAGGGGCCAAAGCCAGGCCAGCTGTCACCACCCAGCAGTGACAAGCACATCTCGTGACCTCCACAACCCACTAATCTCAAGCCGAAGAGAGCAGGACTGGCCCTGCACACCCCTTTCTGAGTGGGAGGCCTTTCTGACACACCAGCATTCCTGTACTAGCACAGGAAACTGGGACATGAGGCCATGTGCCTCACCTAGCTTTGCTCAACCACGTGAGGAGTCACTGTATGTGGAAAACATCTGTGCAAATTTTATCCACTATAGATGGGAGGAGAGAACCACAGGCAGAAAGTCTAAGTCATTCAGGTTAGGTCGGTTGAAGGGTTAGGAATGCCAGGATAAAGCAAGGTTTGCTGAGTAAGAGAAAAGCAGAAGACAAAACAATCAATTTACAATTCGTAAGAAACCAAACCATACTGGACTGAGCAATGGGCTGCTGTTTTTTCTGTGACATGAGGGTTTGTTTGTTTACATTGACTGTGTGCACACTCTCACTGTACAGGCATGGAGGTCAGAGGGCACCTTGGCAAGGAAGGCTGGATCTCTCTACCACGTGTACTGTGAGGACTGAACCCAGATTGCTGGCCTTGGCAAGCACCTTTGCCTACTGAGCCACCTGTCCCCACAATAATCTTTACGACTCTTTATCGGACCAGTCAGACCCTGGAGGATGACATCAGAGCTAGGAGTCTGTCTTAAGGCCCTGGCTTCACTGATTTATCCAGGAGTCATACATCTCCTTTCTTCCTAGATCCCAACTCTTCTGTAAGGGACAGTAGCCAAGTCTGTGTGACATAAAGGTGCACAGAATGTGATAATCACTGTTTGACTACATTTTAAGATGTTTGTTACAGGTTTGTGTTTGTGTTTTATGTAAAAAAGGCCTATACCTAAGAGTAACATGTTGTAAAAATTACCTTTAGTTCAAATACTTCTTGGATAGTGATACACTCACTATGCCACTACTGTCCACAGAACATTTACATCTACTTCCTGAACAGGACATTCCCCATGATATGTGAGATATCTGTCAATAGTTGGTGGGAACCAAGAACAAGACCAAATTCCCAGAGCATCACAATGTATAATGGAACTATACTCCGGTAACTAGCAGAGCTTAACCACACTTTCGGCTCAGAGACCTATCTGGAGCGTTTCCTATGTGTTTGAACATAACCTTTCTCTGAAGTTAGCATGAATTAAATTCTAACTACTTCACAGTTCTAGGAGGCTTCTAGGAAGAGCTGGCTCGTGTTCTGACCGTGGAGCTTAGTGTAGTCCATTGGAAGAAATGGAACTCAAGAGCAGTTCTCTAGGGTGGGTCCAAACTAGGGTGGCGTTTGAATGCTGACCCTCTTAAGCTGATGAACCATATTCAGAAAAATGCAGGCAAAGAGCTACCTACAAGGATGTTGTAAGAATCTGCAATTAGTATTTCCTAGAAGGGTCAGCACTGTGTCAGACAGATTAGGAATGTTACGTCTTTCTTCAAGTCTGAACTATAACCTGCTTTTGTTCCCCAAGTGATAATATATTCAACACTGCCAAAAGTTTATATACTAGGACCCGAGATCTTATTTTTGTTTTTACAAATTTAAGAACGTACAGTAAAAAGAAATTAGCTTTCTCAAGATCTGCCTCAAAATTAAAAACAAAAGCAATGTGTGGTGAGAAAGGAATGGGTGCTCTGAGAGGATGTAAACTGCCTGGTAGACACTGGTAGAATCATTCCCGTTCTGCTATTTAACAGAATTAGATGGGAAGTGGAAGGAGAACACTAACTTTCACAGAAATGTAGAAACCCTTCCAGTATCACAGATAAATGTATTGCTCATACATGAAGGAAAATGTAAGATACCTTGTAAAAGCTAAATGTGAAGCTGTAGAAACTGTCATTACTGTAAACTAGCCATAAGGGAGGTGACCCAAGAACACACACACGAAATCTGAGAGATTGGAGGTAAGAGGGACAAATTTTTGTTTTGGTTTTTTAAGACAGTTTTACTGGCCTAGATTTAACTATACAGACAAAACTGATCTTGAAATAGTCTCCCTGCCTTGGCCTCCCGAGGGTTGGCATTACTGTACTTCCTCAATGACAATGGCAGAAAAGGCAGTGGGCGGGCTGCCCCAGCTCCTATTTGGTCTTTCCTTCAGGATGACGAAGCTCATGAACCGGCTGCTGAAAACCATTTCCATGCTGGAGTATTTCATCAACAACAGCTGGGAATGGAGCACAAACAACACAGAGATGCTTCTGTCAGAGCTGAGTCCTGAGGATCAGAGAGTACGTATGACGTGACTGCAGTGCACCTTGGGAACTCCGAATTGCAGTAATGTCGGGTATACAGACAGATGGCTTTATCCCGAGAAAAGCAGGCAATAATGCCAGCACGCACAGGACACAAGTCAGTGCAGCTAAGAGAGCTAGCTACTTGGTGGGCTGTGTGATTTGACCTCCCTTGCTGCTGGGTAGTGGCACGCTGGGTAACCCAGTGATGAGGAGACGGGGATAGCTGTGTGCTGGAGGCTCACTGGCTAGCAGATCTAGCCATACTGATGAGCTCAAGGTATCTACACTGGACAAGGCGGCTGCCTGGCAGCCCAGAATAGCTCTTGCTTTGCAGGTATTCAACTTTGATGTGCGTCAGTTGAACTGGCTCGAATATATTGAAAATTATGTTCTGGGTGTGAAGAAGTATCTACTGAAAGAGGATCTGGCTGGTATCCCCAAAGCGAAGCAGCACCTGAGAAGGTAGGCACAAACATTCCCTGGCATCTGTGAGGTACTGCTGTTGACTGGCCCACAGCAGGATGCATGTGAGGTTAGGCAGTCAGCTTTTATGCAGCACCTATGAGGAGGCTGGATCCCCACTTCTGAAGCGGTACAGACCCTGCACTCCAAACCATCCTGTAATGCACAACACTGAATTTAGATCGCACCTCACTCCTGAGGCAGGGATTATTTCCGTTAGCCCATCAACACGGAAGTATTCAAATCAGACAAAAATGTTGTTCATGGGAAAACAGAGGAGCCAGGCTTGGCCCTACGTTTGTTTGTTCCTTCTTGTGCACCTTATCACAGCGTGACCTAATACCCACGGGCAGGTCATACCACATGACTTGGAAAATCAGGTAACTAGTAAAACTCCTTCCTACTTCTTTTAGTCAAAATTCCTGACACACACGTTAGAGGATTCAGGTCACGATTCCTGCAGAAACCAAGGGGCTGCAGAGTTCACTGTTCACCCTCCAGCCAACAAGACAGTGAGGCTTCAAACTGTGCACAGGTGTGAGTATGCCCTCCGCAGTGCCTGTGGGGGTGAGGGGACAACTTTGTGGAGTCAGATCCCTGCCTCTGACCCTTACACGTGTTCCCACTCAAGTTCCACACTCACTCCAGAAGGGTAATAAACTCCGCAGTCTCACTGGCCAGAGAGGATTTTCGGTATTAAAAGACCAGATGTATTTCTAAAATATTACTTTCCACTGTGAACTATGATTGTGCAAGAGCTTCAGAGAAGTAGGGGAAGAGTAAGAAGCTAGGAAAACATGAAGGAAATCCGATTAGTCATGAACAGAAAATGAAAGACAAGAAAAGAAGAGCAGCAAGCCCTGCCATGGGCTCAAGAGAGCCTGGTTCTGGCTGGTCACCACAGGGACATGACAGGCTGCAGGTGACGGGGAGGGGGGCGCATACGCTAACTGTGCTTTTAGGCTGCAGGTCACACAACGGGTGTGGGGCCTAACAGTGCTCTGTCTCCTCCCTCAGGCTCCGGAACATCCACTACCTCTTTAACACCGTCCTGTTCCTCATCATCTGGCGCCTCCTCATCGCAAGGTCTCAGGTGGCCAGGAATGTCTGGTTCTTCATTGTGAGCTTCTGTTACAAGTTCCTCTCGTACTTCAGAGCCTCCAGCATGCTGAAGGCCTGAGACCACTCCACCAGCCCGTCATCTGGACCTCAGATACCTCTAAGGCAGAAAACTGTCTTACTCTAGAAAGTAAAGAGAAGCATACCCAAGCTTCCAGTCAAACTTGCCATCCATCTCCTCTCCTTCCTCACTGTGTTTGTGGGGTTTCTGGGGTTTGTTCAGTGAGGAGTCAGCCTCTAGCTGTATACAAAGACGTAACTTCCACCTCCCATCCTGATGGCACCACTGTCCACATCACACGAACAGGAAGCACCCTCTCCCTAACCTTAGCTTTCCCTTCGAGACAAAACAAAGTTCAGCTCAGTGAGCATGGAAGCCCACACGGCAGAGCCGAAGCGGGCTGGGGAAGCGGCCCTCGGCAGGAAAGCACTCCCAGCACTGAGGCGAAAGCTCACAGCCACTGTGAACGAGGGGACTCAATGTCCTCACGGTCCACAGAAGTGGCCTCTGTTCCAGTTGACCTGGGGGGTGGGAGATGGAAACAGCAGGCTCATGTCTGCCGTTTCTCACCATGTCCACATCTTAGCCCTAAAAGGAACAAACACTGTAGGTAATTACACACCAAGGAAGAACTAATGAACAAGGCCTAGGGCGTCTCATCTGAGCCGGTTCTTATGATTCTGACATGATCCCTCACGTTTAATCTCCACTGTCCTGCCTGACAACCCTCTCCTGTTCTCATTTATCCATGTCGCCAAAGCCCTTCTAGACGCATTTCACTCAGGCCTCAGTCAGAAAGGCTGATGGGGAGGCAAGTTCCCAGACTACAACCACGGAAAAACCCCCTGATCTTTGCCAGTGAGGAAAGCAAAACTTCAAATAAAAATTTAAGTTCTAGTTCTGCCTTGAGGTGTGGAGTTGGAGGTGACCCCTGTGTCACCTGAGGCCCTTGTACCCCAGTCATCCTAGCTGCACGGTAACTGTAGGCTGCACAGAGTCAAAAGCAAAGTGAGCGTTCTGCTTAAGCATCTTACATACACATAAAAACCTATATGCACTGAGATGAGGGGGCTCTGGGCTGCAGGGTCTCTGCACACTAAAAATGGGAATGTTCAAAAAAAACATCTGGGACGTAAAAGTGCATGCCACACAAATGACTGAGGACTGACTCAAGCAGGTGGTAAGTGCACGCTTAGGTGCTGGTGGCTGAAGCGCGCCTGGCACCCTGAAGGAACACGCTGGGCAGCCCTTCCTGGTACACTGCCTGCAACCTGGAGTAAGGTCAGTCACCACTCTCCAGGCCCAGCCTGACACAAGGCACCCGTGGATTCCCATGTGTGACATCCACAAGACACATGACACAGTCACATAAGGACACAGCCAAGGAACCGATGAGAGCAGCTCAGGATCCAGGACTAGATTAAGTAACCTCCAGAAATCCGCTACCTTTTGATCACTGGTCCATCAAGCCAACAACTCCAGGGACCGAGTGTTAGTGTGAATTTCCAATTAAATTAAACTGAATTTCCAACTCCTGTCTTCAGTGTTCTCTACCGCTGAGCACTTCCTCCTGCCATCTGTCCCCAGAAAAAAGAAGGGGACCTCTCAAACCTCTCAGCCAAATAAAACCACAGGAACAATTATCAGAGGAACACAAACAAAGGACACACTGACTCCATCTTCTCTTGCCATAACAACTGGGCTGTATTTGCACCACTGCGCTGTGGCATCTGACACCTGGCAACACTTAAGCAGAAAAGTGGGTAATTATGTGAGAAAGGTCCCCACCGCTGAGATCCACAGCAGGACCAGTTACCACACAATCCTGATAACACACGCTCAGCAATGGGGAAAACTGCTTAGGCGAGGCGTATAAAGTTCGGGCTTGAGAAGCCCTGGTAGAGAGGTTGCCTGTGACTGCGCATCTTTATGCACGTGACAAAGTGCCAACGCAAACAATTACACCTTACACCGCTAGCATATGCTATTGAACACCCGAAAGGAAGTCTTGAGAACGCGCAGGCTGTACCCACCATGCTGGATCCACTGCTCAGGATAGCCAGAGACAACTGATGCCGACCCGAGGCTCGGGAAAGTACTTCTCATACTTCCGTGTTCACCCAGCACTCAGTTACTACATCAGAATGTTGAGGTAGAGAACACCAGCCACTGTTCTGTGACCACAGCAACCCTCCTAAGCAGCTAGTGCTTCCTTTTGGGCTCAGTTTCAGAGGCTTGCCCCTTTCTCTGGGCATGGAGCTCGGTGTGGGAGAAGGGGAGAGGGGAGAGGGCCTGGAAAGCCACCCACTGACACACTCCCCCAAGACCACACCTGTACTCCTTTCAGACAGTTCCTCTCTGGTAACCAAGCATTTAACCCTAAGCCTATAGGGACATTCTTAACCAGATTAAATCAGAGCAACCAGTTTCCCAAACCATCAGTAACATTTAAAGTCTGCAGGGCTCACCTGCTTACCTTCCTGGAACTGTGCAGCCCTGCTGACTTAGGTCAGTGAAAGGCCGGGTTGGTCCCCTACGTCCAGAGAAATGGGGACACAGACACCGCCTGCATCAGCTTCTTTGGATACATGACAAAGCATGTTTCTTTCTGTGCAAACGCCGTTTGCCTGGAGCCGAGGTTAGGAAGAGCCGTGTCCTCCTATTATCTGAAATACTGAGTCCTGCTGTCAGAGACGTGAGGCAGACCACCACAGTCAACTCTAGAAAACACTTTAATGAAAAGCTGAGCTACCAGCAGGGACCACTCAGGGGCACAGCGCCTGCGGACAACATTCAGGAACCTGAATTCAACATCCAAACTTACTCACACACACACCACACCCCAACCTCACGGCCACCCAAGCACCTGCACATACCTGTAGAACAAATCAAGGACTGTCCACAGCACTCCCAGTGATACCCGCAGGCACCAGCCTGCACTTCAGGGGTCTCCTTGTGCCTCTGAGCAGTTCTTTTAAGATATTACACAAAGGTGCACAGACGAGTTACATGAAGAAGAGTTAACTCTGGAATGTTAGAAGAGCCTGAACATTTAAATGCTTTACTATGATCTTCTCAAATGCTCACAGACACAATCCTATAAACCGCTTGGTGTTGTGTTCACAGATGGCTGTTTGTGGTCCTATTTACGTGTGTACGTAGGCCAACAGTCAACACTGGGAGTCTTCCTCAATGTGTGTGTGTGTGTGTGTGTGTGTATGTGTGTAGGCCAGCAGTCACTGGGAGTCTTCCTCAATCACTTTCCATTCCATTTCTTCACACAGGGTCTCTGGGCTCCCCTGGAGCTTGCTGACTCAGCAAAGCTAGCAAGCCCTGGAGCTGCAGCTGGGTCTGTCCCTGGCCGTGCAGCCGCAGGCTGGACCTCAGGCTCCATTGTTATTCCAGAACTGTTACAAAGGGCATGGGAACTCAAGCAGGAAAAGAAGTGGCTAGATTCAATGGCATGCTGAACCTTTGAGGATCTCAAGGCCCTGGGTGATATATTTCTTAAACCATCAAAAACTGTGTCTTGACTACAAGTGTAAGGAGGATTCTGAAGTGAAGGAGAACTTCCTGGCATCTGAATCACAGCACATCTATCAAACTATTACAACTCACTCTCATGCATTTCACGTTAAGAGTGTAAGTTGTGTTTCGGGTGACAAATTCTGATGATGAAGAAATAGCTCTTAGTATATCTGGTGAGGAAAGTGTCCATTCAAGTGTCATTCAAGTCGAGGGATAGTGGTCTGCAGTCCTAACCCTGAGCCAGGCGATTTCAGGAGGTGGACATTCAAGTGTTTAGACACTTGACAGTATTTATTCTCCTTGTTATTGACTCATTATTTATAGGACAAGGTATATACATACAAACATAGTATAAAAACACATTTCAAGTAAATGGGGTCTCAGACAAAATATTAGGGCTGAAGAATACACACGCACACTCCTGTTAATAAAAAGAAAAAACTGAACCCTCAGGTATCCTGTCTCCACAGATCCACCGTATAAGGAAAGCTGAGTAACTGTCTGGTCAGAGACATTTTGCCTGAAAAAGAAGCCTCGGGGAGGCCACAGCTCTCTCCACAAATCCTAGCTGCAGTTGCCTGCCTCACCCAAACAGACGGTCAAAATGTTTATTCTTTTACTGAAAAGTGTGACCCTGACTACTTGCAAACGAAAGCCTTAACTTTTAAAATGTCTATTAACAGCAAAGAAATTTTGCTTTAAACAAATTCCCAGAGTCAATTTTAATGGAAAAGATACATCTCAATAAAACTTTAACGTGGCACTTAGAAAACATGGAAATAATTTAAAATAATTTTAAGTCTTTTAAAAACATTGCAATGCTGAACATAATTCTAAATCAGTGTTTCCTTCCCTGAACCCTGACTAAACGTTCTAGCACGGAGACCCCGAAGACAACAGCTCTCTCAAGCAGCCAACAGTCCAGTTCTCACCAACAAAATCCTCCTGGAAAGATGCTCCGTTTCTAGCCCAACTATAAAATTTAAGGAAAAACAAAACAAAAGGAAACAAAACCTTAAGAGTCATTCATTGTTTAAAATTTCCTGGATTAATTTTAAAACATTATATTATTAGTCAGTTAACCTCAACTCTTAATACTGTGTGTTTTAAACAATTTTTATTTTCTACAAAATGCCATTTTCCTACCCTTTTGCTTAGTGCCCTGCTATCTCCTCCTTCCCTGATTGCCTACCCTCTTTCAAGAAAGTGTTTTTTAATCTTTAAAAACATTTACTTGAAACACTAGTTTGTGACAAGCCACCCTGAGCCAGCACTGCCAGCGTAGACGTGTACCTGACACGGACCGAAACCGCCTTCCCACTCAGGGCGTGCTGAACCCTCGTGCTGGCACCTGGTCCAACAGCCTCCTCAGCCCCGTGCAGGCCTCGTCTAGTTTTACAGCTGAGCCCTCCCTGCCTCAGACCTGACGCTGCCTTGCACGGAACACTGCCGCAGCCTTCTCGGTCAGCTATCCTGTTCTCCACTTGCCGCAAGCACACACTGGTAACTTTCCTCTTTGTAAGTGTTCATGCTCTCCTCTCCGTGCCATGTCAAGTACAGCTATGCGTGACACCTGTTACACAGCATAGCACTATGTCCCTGCCCACGGGAGACTTCACCTTAGTTCTCTGAGATCCACCCTCAACAGTAAGGAACGTCAGCGCCTGGAGTTCTGAGGAAAGCAGTGACTGTCATCAGAGCCCAGGACTGGACAACATGGGCTAGTCATTATGGCTTAACATTAATATGGCTGTGAGATCAGTCCAGTCCCTGCTTTCTCTATTAGCCACGTGAGCTGATTACAGCTTTTTAAAGTCTAGACTAGTTTTCCATATGTTTTACACACTTTATTCTCACATCTTTAAAAACAGAAGGACGCACACATCTGCACTTTTCAATGCTCTGGTCTTTAAGCACTGTCCACTCACGTCCTCTAGACGCTGCTTCCCACTGTCTGGGAGAGCAGTTGCTAGGAGAGCATCAACGCTTCGTCGCCGGGCGCTCTGGGCTGCGCTGGCTCTCCAGTTAGCTGCATAATTTCTTCTAGGACATTTGTAACAGACACAACATATACAAGACGACTTCAGTTTTTTCCTTGGCTGGTTCTTCTTCTTCTTTTTTTTTTTTTTCCTTTTCCTTTTTCTAAATAAGTATGTTTCTGGGTTCTCATATTTTCTTCTCTTTGACTATATTGCACAACATTTTATTATTAGAAAAGGTTTTATGTCTCAGGCAAAAAGTTTTTCTCCACCCAGGAGGTGCTAATGTGTATTATTCTCTAGAAGAGGTAAGTGGTTGTCCGTGCAGCCGTCCTCAAAGGGGACCTGTGGGGAGGAGAAGAGTGTTAGCTCTACTGGGCTGACGGCTGAGTGCAAGGTCTGGGGGAGGGGGTCCTTTCTATTTGGACTTAATGATGACACCATGACTGAAGGACATGCACAACGGGAGGGCAGTGTCACTTACAGAATGGACGGGTTTGTAGGAGCCAAGTCTGAAACGACAGCAAATTATTTCCACTATGAATTTTCCAATTCCATGTAACATGCCTGTAATAAGTAAAAGAAGTCCCAGTTTTTAGTTAAACTGCTTTGATGTTGTTAGGTAAGACTGAGAAGCCTCACACCGCCACAGAGCACGGCTGCTGACAGGAGCCATCTGCGGCTGCGGCTCAGGCTAAAGCTGCTCGAGGGTTAAATTAAAAAACAAGCAGTTGTCTGTCAAAACCACACTCCACGCACAAAAATCACAACCTACAAACAACCTATGCAAGACTTTCTCACATAACTTTGCGAGTAACATAGATTTAAATGACCTTAAATGAAGCCACAGCAGAACTGCCTGGAAAAGCTGTGCACTTGTCCTAGACACACGAGTCACACGTGACAGGGTGAGCTCACAGTGAGCAAGGGCTGGGGTGACCTCTGCAAACAGTCCCAAATCTTGGGCTGACACCAAAGCATTACTGATCTGCTCAAAACACCATAAAAGATGACTTCAAATAGTATAGAGGGAAAGGAATTTTAAATCAAGGGGGATTTATATCTAGGCATTTTCTTATATATACCTATAGCACACTTACAAAGTAGATATTATTTCAGAAAAGATAGGTTAACTAAGGACTACCAAGTCAACAGTGGAACAGGTCCCAGTCCAGCTATGTCTAACACTCTAGGGGTAACTAACACTCGGGATGTGTGTGGCTTGCCACATAATCTTCCTTACATTACTGATTCCGGTGAAGTAGATAAGCTTACGGGATAGGAAATATATTTTAGGGCTCTAGAATTTAAAGAATTCTCCAAATATTAAAATATGAAAATGTGTATTTTTGTTGACTTTTAACAGTACCCATTTTATGTATTTCCTTTTTGTTCTGGGCCTTGAACAGCTGCTAGCAGCTTCTTCCCCAGTGAACTACCTTTATTACAACATCTGCGGCAACACACACTGTTAGAGATGGGACAGGAAGCAGAACATGGCAGCTCAGGGCTATTATCCCAGTGAGAGCTCATCTAAGAGCAAAACAAAAGGAAATTAGGCAAAGAAATGAATGTTAACCTGTTGTTGAAAAGATTCCTCCAATTATACCACAGAGTCTTACAAAAAACTGCCAGAAAGGCATGTGTTCCTCAGTGACTGTCACCATGAGAGAACTGAGGTCATACTTCATAAATATCCCAGACACTCCGTGGCTGCCAGCAGCATGGTTTATGATGCGCTCCTGAAAGGAAGGGAGAGGAGAGAAAAACAATGTGCACATCACGTGGGCACTAACACACACTCCTCACAAGCTACAGGCGGACCACACAAGACATCCTACTGTCCCCAGGATGGACTGCCCTGGGTCATTCGCTCTTCAGACAAGTACCGTGTTCTTGGTGAGGTCAGCTTTCCAAAGAACCACCTCGATCCTGCCACTGTGTTGTAAAACCGTAATCCTGCGCTAGGAAGCGAAAGCTGGAGGGCCATGTGTTCAAGAGCCAGGCCCTGTTTCAAAATGCAAACAACCCAGAACTGAACTATTCTTAACTAGGTTTAGAAATGGTAATCTTAAACATACCTTTTTTTTTTCATGTGCTTACAACCAAGCAAGCAGTAAGAACCGAGTTACACCGTGACATGCTTTTGTACTGTTTCTTTGCACGTGTTTCCTGTCCTGTTATTTTACTAAGCTGAAATTAAGCTGCAAGCATCAGGAACACGGACAGTGGTAAAACCCCTCCCTTATTACAATAAGGAGAAGCGTATACACAAGCCAACAACCAAGCCTCCAACAGTTCATTCCTTCGAAACCTCTCAGGAGCGCAGCATCACGCTGAAGGCACGGAACCTGTGCCCACCTACAGTAATGCCAGCTCTCTGGGGGCATTACTGAGAAGATGGGCCTTGATTAAAGTGGGCTTCCACAACCGACAGTGGCCGGCCCTCCCACTCTGCGGTGTAAATGCTTTACAATAAACAGTCACCACAGCGAACACTCCATACACAGGGAATTTTTAATTTCTTTTGGCTATTTTCAAATATGCCCTGGAGACAATCTCACATCCAGACACTTCTTTTATATGGCCCCACGTCCTTCCGCCAAGCAGGTTTACAACTTGAGCTGCTTCTGGTCTTCTACCATTGTAACACAATAAACAACCTCAGAATGCAGTAGTTTTCTGTTTTTCCCACTGCATCTTGGAAAGCAAAGACATTTGCAGCAGAAGCATGCACACACTGGCTTGAAAACATGCCAGGCCCTCTCACAGACCACGGCTCTCAGCACCTCCACAGCCATCTATAACCCTACACACCTACCTGCTCACTCTGCCCCAAAGCCCTGCCAAACCTACACAGTGTTGCTCCGCTGTCTGTCAATATTGCTGTGAGAAGTGTCTTCCTGCGCTGACAGAAATGTTGGAAAGTACAACCTACTGACACACACGCTACACAACGGTTTTCACTCCCTGAACCGCCTGAAAGTTAGACGTGTAACACTGAAATAACCCTGGATTCACACCCTACACACGGGTTTTCGCTCCCTGAACCGCCTGAAAGTTAGACGTGTAACCCTGAAATAACCCTGGATTCACACCCTACACACGGGTTTTCGCTCCCTGAACCGCCTGAAAGTTAGACGTGTAACACTGAAATAACCCTGGATTCACACCCTACCGCCTGAAAGTTAGACGTGTAACACTGAAATAACCCTGGATTCACACCCTACCGTCTGAAAGTTAGACGTGTAACCCTGAAATAACCCTGGATGCAGAAGCACAAAAAGTCCCTATCTTCACTGAAGCCCTAAAGATAACCAATGGCAGCTTTATCACAGGAGGAAGCGTGGCGTGCAAAGCTTTCACATGCCCTGAAACTCACCTGCACACCAGCCCTTGAGGAATACCAACCTCAACCTCCTTTCTCACACGGAACAGACAGCCACTGCTCAGGCCTGCTCTTCGTCTCACACAACTGCTAAGACCATGGCCCCTGAAGCCTGGAGCACGCTTCAGTCAGCCCTGCTGCACTGACAGGCCTGCTCAGACGAAGACACACTACAAACAGAAAGAAAGCAGGAGGCCTGCGGCAGACTATGGGCTGCCTCTACTGCTACAGAATATTGCAAATTGAAATCCATACGGTAACCTCTGCCATCATAGTTTAGATTGTAACAGAGACATTCCAACATTAAAAAAAAAAAAACCCAAAACTTTTTCCTCTAGAACACACACACTAATACCCATTTTAGCAGTTAGGTCCTACTTACCCTTTCTGTTACAGAGAACTGATGGGTGTCTGCTGAAATCTTGTATGTGTGTAGCTTTGTTGGCACAACTGTAATGAAATATTGGAACATCTGGTTGTCTATAATAAAAACAAAATATGCCTTCTCATCAATCCAGTAGCAATAGAGTACTACCAAATCTATTCTTCTATTAAATATCAACCTGAAATTAAATATAACCATTTAATTGAGTATGTCGTAGACGAAAGAAAGGCTAGTGAAAATAATGCGCTCATATTTGATAAACCAGAGTCCCAGTGCCCACACGCATTGGTTCTGGCACTGACAAACCACGCAGGCGACCTAAGAAGGCAAAGGCAGCAAGGGCTTCTCAGAGCAGAAGCACCAATAAAACCCCATGTTTCAGCGACCACAGTTCTCATCTGTCAGTCCCAAACACACCAGCCAGCTGGAACTGCCAGACTTTGGAAACGACAGCAGACACAGTGATTACTAGGCGATCAAAGGTCATTTTTAGGGTCACGGGGCCTCACTAGGGTTAAAACAAGTCACAAATTTCAATGTCCAAAAACAAGCTGACATGGAAACCTAAGGCTGTGACTGAGGACTGTGCAAGGCCACCATTGGCTACATGGTTACTGCCAGGCCAGTGGTAAGACACTATCTCAAAGTCACCTGAACACAGGCTAGGCACCACTTGCTAGGGAACTAAGAAAAGAATCCTCAGTGCTTGATTAAGTAGAGCCAAGCAGAGGAGCGGAGGTGGAAACACACACACAGTTCCTGTGCTGCCGTAACGTCTGAGCACACTCACAGCAAAGCAGATCGGAGTAGCCTTACGATACCTATGTTGGTGACATTCTCCAGGGAGCTTCCTACAAAAGCACATGGCATTTAGAGCCTTGAACCTGTGACACGAGAACTTCTTCCTCCGGTGACTATGAAAAGGACAGCTGCACGATTACCAACACATCAACTCTCTTCACCCTTTGTATCTCTTCAATCTGTTTAAGGACTTACTTTTTAACACTCAAATTCCACTCACTGCTGCCACACGCTTACCAGCCACTTAGACAGCCTTCACGAGTATGGGAGGAATGACAACCAAACAGCATTAAGAGCAATGTCCTGTATGGAAGTTCTTGGAGAGCCATTAAATACTTACGATCCATAGCAATCTTTTCAGTTCCATCCAAAGGATTAATAATTCCTGGAACAAGCTCTCCAAAAGACAAATGATCTATTCTGTGGGAAAAGTTGTAAGCTAAGATAAAAAAGGCAGAGAAATTACATTATTCTTCAAAGGGCCATGCTACAAATGATTTTACTTTTTTATCTACTCTCAAAATCACCTAAAATTTGCAAGTTTAACAATATTTAACATGTTTAAAAAATATGAGATGCTACAATAATTTTAATAAAATGCTACCTCAAATCTTATTGTATACAAATTAATTTCTACGAAATGTCTTATTTAATTCTTATGTGCAAAACGTACAACATTCTTGATTCTAAACATCGTACAAACACAAGCCCGTGCCCTGAGAGCACCTAGGATGATCAAATAATGAAAGTGAGCACAGATACTGTTAATATACACCATTACTATGACCAATTGATTTTTAAAGAGTTTACTTTGTTCTCAAAAGCAAAGTTTAAAGAGAAGACTTGCTTGGTACAGTGGCACATGCTTGTAGCCCCAGTTCCCAGACACAAGTGGGTCAGGTATTTCAGGTTAGTCTGATGCCAACCTGGCAGGCTACATGACAACATGCCTCAACCCCACTCTCCAAAAACACTTAAATTTTACAATAATCATTACCCCAAAGTAATTGTGTGTCTGTGTGAACGTGTCTGTATCTGGATCTACAAACTGAACTAAACTTAAAACACTCTCTCTTGTCACTGGATTTGTGCAGACTGCAGTGATTTCGAAGCGGTAAACTTACAGACAGAACAGATTAGAAGCAACAGTTAATGTTTTCTCCTCTAGATGGGCATCAAGTCTTTGCTTTCTTTTTGGATATTAATTTCTAAACAACTTACCTTTTTCTGGCTTTTGCTCCCTGAAGCAGGGCCACTGACTCAGGCACTCACTGTGTACCACTGACTGGCTTAACTTCAGATTTATAGCAATCCCCTTGCTCAAGCCTCCCAAGTACTGGGGTTATAGGTACTGACACACTGAGTTAACATTTTTATTTACTTATTTTGAGACTGAATCCCACTATTTAGTCCCAGCTGGCCTGAAACTCAGAGATCCACCTGCCTCTGTCTCTGGATGGCTGGCATTAAAGGCAGAAGGCGTATGCCACCACATGAGCCAACAATTCACTTTTAAAGCTCATTAGTGTTTGCAAATGAAAAATAAAACAAATGAAAAACACACAGACAAAATTAACTTTTCTATGCTGAAACAAAATTTCAAAAATTGCTCACAATCATGGTTGACAAGTGCTGCCAAGTGTGCATGGCCTCGAGGATGTGGGATTGCTCTGAAAGGAGGAAAAAACACACATTTAAGTAACAGGAAGGCCAACCTTCCCTGTGCTACTCAGTAACATGGATCATAAATACGGGAGAGCTTGTGGCCTACAACTAAGCCAGCTCTGCAAGGTCCTAAGCTGAGGGCTACAGAAAGCCGTATGGGAAACACAGTAAGTATTATGAGGCAAAACTATAGACACCAAGGATATCACAGTTACGAAATGAGAACACCACTTCAGAAACAATTATTAGTGAAACACAACCCTAATTACCCAGTTCACACTTTGTAGCTCATACATGTTTTCTGGGGAAACTGCTTTGCTCACTGAGGTTTAAAGTTGGTGTTCCCAATTTCAAAAATGATCTCAAGTGTGTCTGGAAATGGCCTGAAATAACCCTTCACATTTCCTCCCTGAAAACACAAACCCATAAGCATGCTTCAACAGAGCCTGCCCGCTCCCTTGAAGACATGTCTACAGTCTTTACAGAACTATTAGTCTTCTCTTCCTGCCTTGTGTATCACAGGTCAGTAATTCCCGACTCAGTGCAGAATTCCCGAATCTGGTAAGCTGACGGCAAGCCTTTCTTTGTACTTGTCCTGGGGTCTGAGCGGGGTCTGAGCGGGATCTGAGCGGACACTGGAGGCCCTGGTCCCATGACAACATCCACTTTGGTCTGCCGACACACCAATGGCCATCACAGCCACTCAGGACCATGACCCTCACGTCTCACTGCAGCACCTTGCCACACTAGTTTATGTTTAAACACTAGTTTAATACATATATGCTGTTTTCCCTGATAGTGTTAGATTAAATTAAGAAACATTCTATCAAGAGTTCACAAACAAATCTAAAAGCAGTAAGCAAGCAAGAAAAAAAAAGTAACAGGAAAACTGTAACAGCTCTTCCCCATGGCTCAGCCACACCAGCTGCTGGGATGCTGAGCTTTAACAAAAGTCACAGAGATGACAACAGGAGGTCTAACAAGAGCAAACGAAACAACTACCAGCTGACAACACATTTTAGGAGACATCACTTTACGCTGTGGAATCGGAGTCTCCACGACTTAATCTCCCTCAGCTCAGCTGTCCACAGAGCCCAGTCCCACCATCACTTTAAAAGTACCATCGATCCTCAAGTCCACTAACCAATACCCACACCCTACACCTGTGCACTCTTCAGGATCCCAGGAAGCCCAGTCAGACACTTTTTTGTTTTTTTTAAAGTATATTTTGCTTAATTTATAATTATATGTGTTTATGTATAGGTGCTGTTTGTGGGTATGTCCATATGAGCACACTACCCTTAGAAGCCAGAAGAGGGCGTCAGACCCTTTGGAGCCGACGGCACAGTGGGCTGCCCAGTGTAGGTGCAGGAAAGGACCTCAGAGCCTCACAGAGCTGCAGTAGCTCTTTACCACAGAGCCACGCCCTGTTTTCTAGGCTGGCTACTGGACCCTGGGCTCACTGTCCTCAGCTGCTGGAGCACCTTCTCACGGAACACTAATGGTCCAAAGCCAGGCTGCTTTCAACGAACATACTTCTCCAGGTGCTGCTATCAAACATACTCCATTAACTTACAAGTACAAGATCTCTCTTTTCGGCACACGTACAAACTTGGTTTTAACTACTTTCGCTTAGAAAATCTAGTAGACATTTTAAGCTAATTTCCTGACCGCTGCATCTCCTTGGAGCTGGGGCTGCTGTGATGACCGCTTGGTTAGCCTGAAGAATCAACATATACATGTCGATTTGATGCAGTCACGGTGTCATAGGTAGGTACCACAATGCTCTGTGGCCAAGTTAGACGGTGCTCTAAAAGATGACCAAAGCCCGTGTGTCTAGGGTGTTTACATAGTAAGGCGCAGCAACGTTCAGGACCCTGGCAACAGTCCTGTGGGGCACCAAGTACAGTCCCTGAGACCCCCACACTCTTCCTTACTTATGTTTCACCAGCCACCAATTTTAGCAACAAAGACACTGGCAATAAAATTCCCCATACCGTGCTCATCTGTCAAGTCCTAGTATGTGCCGGACGGTCCTAACTTGTTACAAACTCCAGTGTTGTACTGACTTCAACGGCTTCTCTTAACCCAAACTGCTTTAGATTATAAATTTCCCTTTCTTGTTGGAAAGCATAAAGAGCACAAATGTTAAAAATCACACTTGTTAAAAACGCTTCAATGTTCCTGCTTATTTTCTGACATTCCCTCTAACCCATCAGACGGGACCTAGCAATGGAAGGAGAGCCATCCTGAACCTTAGTCAGGGGAAAACAGGCAAAAAGAAAATGCAGAACACCACAGAGGCCCCACTGTTTCCTGCTGCCTACATGCAAAGCTGTGATGAGCTCTCTCAATCATGTGTGGCCTCTGTGCTGCCAAGGGTTCAAAGTCCCCAGGACCATGCTGCAAATGGATAAATGGGCACTGAGCAGGGGACAAACAACAAAGGTTGAGTTTGAAGGAGAAAAGCACAACAAAGAAAACATAAGTCTGCTGTGCTCATTCTAAACACTGAAGTCTTTCTGGATAAGAACCTAACGTTCCCTCTCTAAACCACAGAAACCAAAGCCGCCCTTGCGCAGCTTTCCCCAGCATGGAACTCCCCACAGTTCCAAGGTTTCCCCAGGACTCTCCAGCCTGCTGCAGCTCTCCTTATCAGCTCTCCTTCCAGCCTCTATACAGGGCCAGGTCAGCAGTAAATACCATTTCCTGGTCAAAGTCTGAAGGTTCTTGCAGGACTTCAGCACGGAGGAAGACTGAAAGGCTTCTCTCTCACTGTTTGGCCTTGAGGCTCTGGCCTGGTGGCACTCTACACACAGCAAACGTGCAACCAATGGCTTCGATGGTGAAGAAGTCCCCACCTCTCTCTGGAAGGAGGGAGCTGGGGAGATGTTCATTCACAATGGCCTCTACCAAGAGGTTTTGTGATGGTTTCTACACTGGAAATTATTCAGGAGAATAGGTGACAATTTTCCTAAGTTCACCCAATTTACTTCATTCTAGACACCAGCAACTTTCTACTTTTCGTAGGGGCTAAACCTACCATCACCACAGGAATGCCCTGACGGCGTGTCTACGGTTGGGCTCTCCGGCTGCTGGGTTACCAGGTAGGTGTTCACTCTTGTCTACCCGCAGACAGCACTGCGAGCCCCTGTGTGGCTGCCTACGCACTGCCTGGTCGGGAGAGGACAGGAGTTTTATCGTACTCCAAGCCCACGCAGAGATCTTCAGGAAGTGAAAAGAACATACTTGCCCACAGTTATGTGAAAATTCCCTGCTACTTTGTTGACATACAGATGGCCATGGACTCTGCACGCATCTGGAGTCGGAGATGAACCATCTTCCCTGTAAAGCAAGGCACGTTCAGGTGTCTCAGTGCACAGCGGACACGGTGACCGTGTAGCCGTGCGCAAGGGCACACAGGGCAAACAAGATCCCCTAATTTTCAGCTAATGTCCTAAATGTCAGGACTGGTGCGGGAGTGTCAGTGCCCCTCCAGCTGCTATGCAGCTACACTTACATAACACAAGCCCACCCAAAGGACTGAATCCAATGCAGAAGAACTTTGAACTCAAAGAAAGAGTGCAACACAGCACGCTTTCCTTATGTTTCCGGCACTGCGGTGCAGGCTGGATGGAAAGAACACTGATGTCAGAAAAAGGCACCTGGCCTACTTGCAAATTCGTGTGTTCTTTCTAAGCCAATATAAAGCCTCTGCATATTTTTAAATTTGAAAAATCATTTTCATGATTACAGCATGATTTTCATGGTTTACTCTGACACAGGAGTAAAAATAAATTCTCAACCAAAATGTCTACAGTCTTACAATTTGTTCTTAAAACACAGCAAAATTCCAAATGAAGACAAAAGTGAAATAACTCGCTGAAAAGCTCAAACTCACAGGCTAGAACTTAAGGGCGAGATACCGCTAAGGCCTAAAACACTCTCCCAGGAAGAAAAGCAGGCCGCCGGAAGACTGTGTCCAGCACGGTCTGGGTAAGCCAGCGAGCACCCGCGGCCTCTCACCTTGGCGGCAGCACTGCTGGCGCCGTGGTGAATGCACTCTTGAAGATCACGTCCTGAAGGGAGTGCTCCTCCTGCAGCCTGCTCTGAATCAGTTGCAGCATCCTACGGGGACAGAGGCAGCGACACATCAGCCAAGACGCCCCTCTACGGCTCTCCGAACCACAGGCTCACCACAGGACTGCACACTACAACACTCGTGTAACTGCTCGAAGCCAGGCAGTTTAACAGAGGGGCAGACAGAGGCCCCAAAAGGCTCCTGTGGCCCTGCTGAGTGTTTGGGCTATCTTTCACACGCCATTATAGAACCTTCACTCCTGTCAGCACTGAGTAAGTGCTACAGATCTGAAGGAGCTGGCACAGGCCGCACAGCAGGGCCACACTGGAGGCTGCAGGTCGCTGGGCTACAGCCCCAGGCTCGTCGCACGCTGGGTTGCTGGTACATCGCCTGGCATGTTCTTTCCCAAAAGGAAACGTTACTCTATAGGACCACTCTCAGCAAAGCACTATAGTTGGTCTTCACACAACTTTAAAACAATCATTTAAAAGACAATGTGTAAGGAGCTGGAGATGGCTTGCTGAAGACCACTGGCTGCTGCTCTTCCCAGCCCCTGCAGGCTGGCAGGCGAGTTTCAGAGGATGCAATGGCCTCTGGCCTCTCCAGGCAGCAGACACACCAGTGGTGCAGACATACGTGCAGGCAACCTCCCCCCCCACACACACACAGCAGGCTGGAGAAAGGGCTCAAGGGTTAAAGCACTCCTTGCTCCGACAGAGGTCCCAGGGCTGATCCCAGCACCCACATGGTGGTGGTCAAAACTGTCCTAACTTCAGTTCCAGGATATCCATGCTACACAGAGATTCAAGCATAACACTTACACATAAAAAAGAAATAAACCTAAAACTTCAAAAAAAATAAATAAAGTGTTCAACCATACATAGTGAAATGTGAGTGAATCTTAAACTAGAAATGATGCTTAGATTCACCTCCTTTACATGACCTTCAGGACCATCTCACGCCATAACTGGGCAAGCACAGACAGCCACACCGGGGAAGACAGCTCGCAGGGCACTGAAACGGTGCTCGATGGCACAGTGGTGGATAGGCAGTGTTACACGACTGTCCACTCAGGAGCGACCTCCTCGAGGGGGCGCCCGGCGAATGCAGACCTCGGGGCACGCCGAGCCCTGCAGACTCAGCCGATTACCACAAGCGAAACACTGTGGGGCTGATGCTGATAAAGTGGAGTGACACGTGGTGACTCTGCAGTTCCCACTCACCTCTGCTCTGAGCTTACACTACTCTAAAAAATACTGAACTTGAAAGTAGAAAAAAACTTACACAAACACATGATCTTAGAAAACACAAATATTAATTTCCTAACATACCATAGCTCATTGCAATGGTAAAAGTACTACAGACATAGAATGAGCAAATATTTATGTGTTATCTATCTAGAATACTAGGTTAACAGGCCTGTTTTGTTAACATTACAAATCAATTTTATACAGTAAATTTGATTTGAAATAAACCTTAAATCTAGAAAGAGAAAGCAGACATCCCAAAAAGCTGTGAGTGCAGGGTTTGAAATTTGTTTAGAAAGAAAGAGACTGAGCTCCTGATTATTACTGAGAGCCAATTCTGAGATGAGCGCGCTCTAGTGTGCACAGGACTGGGAAGTGACAAGGCCCACCGGAAGCAGAACGTGGGAACGAAGAAGCGTCGAGGAAGCAGGTCCCATCCTCAGATTTACACACCTACAGACCTAAACTATTTAGAGCTCAGGCTGCTCCATGTTCCATCAGTCTTGTACTTCACATTCAGCTTAATGGACGGCAATGTTCAGAGTCTGAGGAAACTGTATGTGAGGTCTGCATGGAACACACCAACCAAACGCCAAGTGTGAGCTCCATATGAAGGTGTGCCCACAAACCTGATGGAAAGCCTCTCGTCATCAAGAGTCTCTGTTCCCACTCACTACTACTCTCCAACACTGGGGTTCAGTTCCAGGCAACCACCTCAGGCAGCTCACAATATGGCATATACATATAAATAAAACTCTTAAAAATTGGGGCTTTTGTGTGTTCGAGCTGTTTGGGACAGGGTGGCTCTGAACTATTGACTCTCCTGCCCACACTCTTAATTACTGGGATTAAAGTATGTACCACACACCTGACTCTTCATTATTTCTGGGTAAAGTAATATACTTCATCTCTAGGTAGTTTTCTAATGAAAGTACTAGAAACCCAGAGCGCCCTAATAGTCACTGCTTTTTTTAACCAGGAAAACTGGTAATTAAAAGAAAAAGACTCTGCAAGTATACTGGGAATTAGAAAACAAAACATCTGCCAAAATCCTCCATATAAGGTACGTTTTTGGCAATAATCTGAAATTAGGCAACCTTAAACAGAAGGCATCTTGGGAACTACAAGGAGAAAGCACTCAACACAGAAGCAGTTCTTACAAACACATTTACACTCCAGACGCACCAGCCCAGTGCCCTGGCAAGCCACAGGTTCACAGGCACACGGAGTTCTAGGACGTCACCTCAAGTTCCATGAGGCGGTTCCCAGAATGAGAAAGCTTTTCCTTTGTGCTGTCCAGGTCCAAATCAACTCTATTGTTTCTGAGACAGTTTCCATAAGTAACCCATGTTCTGGAACTTACTATTTAGCCCAGAAAGGAGGTGAAGTTACGATCCTCCTGTTTCAGAGCCCCAGGTGCTGGGATTCTAGGTGTGTACCATCAGAACTGGCTCCAAACCAAATTCTAAACAATGTTCATATAAACTTTCGTACTTAAAACTTTTTTAAAATTTAAATAAATAAATTTTCAAATAAAAACTAGAACTTATGATTCAAAGCATAGTAAAGATTATGTATGACTCTCCTAAGACCTGACAGCTTTGAGGTCATTAAGGGTTATTTACATACTAAAGTATTTAACACATGCATAGCTTCCAGGAGACAGAGGTGATGTAGGTTTCTACGCTGACGACTGTGCGCACTTTACCTCTGCCATTCTCTCTGCTGTGGGGAGAGGTCAAACACTGCCTGTAACAGAAGAGAACACAGTCACTGGAGCATGAACCCCTAGCTGTCATACATGACAAGTTTAACTGTTTTTCTATGAATAAGAACTATCAACTGATAGTAGTACTAAGAAGTATCCATCAGTCAATCTTGTCATGTTTTATTCAAAGGCAGTATGCAGAGACTTCCCTAATAACAACTATTTTCCTGTGAGCAGTCACTGGCATGCACAGGAAACAAATGTACGCTGGCAATC
The DNA here is from genome assembly GCA_010120015.1 of Rhombomys opimus. NCBI lineage: Eukaryota > Metazoa > Chordata > Mammalia > Rodentia > Muridae > Rhombomys > Rhombomys opimus. The sequence continues at coordinate 3,999,709 of REGO01000124.1, forward strand.
AAGCAGAAGCACAGCAATGGGTATTTCGGGATTTAAAGTCACCTGAACCCACTGCGTCTGAAAGTGACTAAACTGAAAGGGCAGCACAGGGGTAGGTGGACAGATGACAGACTGGACACAGAGTAAGTGGGAACTCAAGCATCAACAACCCTTCTTCCTGATAAGAAATAGTCACAAAAACAACCCACACATCTTTGCTGAAAAAGAAACCTCCAAACTTATGAATAGTAGAGAGACAGGTCAGAGGCTGGAGGCTAAGAAAGTGCCAACCGTGCAGCGACAGCAGTCGCATGTAAAACAGCAAACAGCACGTTTGTAATCCCAGCATGGGAGCAGACACAGGCAGGTGTCTAGACTCACTAGCCAGCCAGGCTAGCCTAGTGGTTTCCAGGACGACAAAAGAGATTCTTATCTCAACAAACATGGTGGAAGACCTTTCCCGTTGACACCAGAGGCTGCCCTCAGGTCTCTCCATGTATGTGAGTGAGCACACACAGGCTACAGGAAAGCACTAGAACTAAATACTCCGCAAACAGTATAAAGTGTAAAGGCCTCAGTGTCTACTGGTGACTGCTGAATCTAAATCTGCAGCTCACACTCTAACATGATGGAACAACCTCTGAATTTATGGTTAACTGTATCCACACAAGTTACTATAAAATAAACACTGCAAACAGAAAACAAGAGATCAGAAGATGGGAGGAGTGTAGCAACCATAAAGTATTTGTCTATCAACATTCTACTTTATAAGTGCTTTGTGGTCTGAATCTGAACTGTCCCCCCTCAGGTTCCTAAGTTAAAACCCAGGACCCCGGCTGATGGAAAACTGTGGAAGCCTGAAGGAAGCTAAAGAAGTAAGTCACTGGGCTAGGGACTTGGAGGTTTGGACTTTAGGTGTCTCTGTCACCATGGGATGAATGTTTTTACGCCTCACATTCCAGTATCCATGATGCTCCATCCAAGCACAAAAGGCCAAGGAAACCTTGTTCTGTGAGAGCCGGAATGGACAGTTTCTCCCTCAGGCTGTCTCTCACAGGGCTTGTCACAGTGACTTAAAAGTAACGAAAACAGCGCATAGCGAAGACACACATGTATCTCGTGCTGTAAACTAGAGTTCATTCAGCAATCAGAACTAGTCCAGGGACTTTCTCACTTCAGCCCAGTCAATGAATTCTACTCTTCCTCCATCTTTGCTTATCATTCTGCAAGTCTGCTTAATGATACGGAAATAAATTTAAACATGGAAAGGAAAACTACACGCCATGGTGCCACAGGCTGCACGCTTCTCCACAGGCTACACGCTTCTCCTGAAGCTGTCTTAGGGCTAGTTCTGATCCAGTCCCATTGCATGTCCCGTAACGGCTATGTGGTGAGTCAGCTACTTTATGACAGCTTGTGCTCTGAAACTACTAACAGAGTATCAACACTGGAAGAGGTAAAGGCCAATGAGATTCCCTCAGGCTGTGATAAGAAAGCCACAGCTCAGATGTTTTTAAAGAGTTAGGCATAGTGAAGGTAGCATAGGTCATAAAGTCCCCAGATAAGCAAAGTACAATCCTACATTCTTAGGACAAATAAAAAGGGAAAGGGAACCTGATGGGAAGCAGAAACCTGAAATAGCACAGAAGATCCAAAACACCATCTGTGGTTATCTCAAGTTTTTGATATTAGGTATAACCTTTCTCCATCACAAGTTTTTACAGAGTTTGGATTATTTTTGAAATAAAAAAAAAAAATCAAACAAAACTAAGAGCAAATGTCTAAAGTCTTTTCAGCAAACACTTAAAAACCATATAAATCAAACTTACTGGTTCATAAGCCAGACCATCTGCAGACGCAACCATGGTCTCTGCTAAATCCAGTACATCTGCTCCAACATCTGCATTAAAGCAAAGTTTTACTCAGCACTCAGATCAAAATATCATCTAATATAAAACAGAGATGATGAAAAGAAACTCAAAATATGTGACATGACTTTCATTTGTTCAAAAGTTAAAACAGTAGCACTATGAAGCTTTTGTAGATAGCATTCCAAAATTTAAAGAGGATTTTTTTCTATCTTTTGTTCTGAAAAATAGATGACGTATGGTAAGAATGAGTAAAGTTAACTGACTGACCAGCCTTCCAAAAGTAAACAGCCTTGAAGTACTAAAGGTACTGAATTCACTATTAATCACAAGAAGTATCTTAAGGATTCAAGGAAAGTGTAAGGCAAATCCACTGAACCTGTAAACCATACCAAGTGTGGGCGGAAAACCTGCCACTCCACACGGGACAGAGCGGCCACCTCGATCACAACTCGGACAGCAAGAACCTTGCTCCGATTCTTTTTACACTAAGGTCACATGCAGGGAGGTCAAGGGGTAGACATACTGGCAGTGCTGAGGGTGTACTCACAATGACACTTCATGGCGACAGTGATATCTATGTTGATTCTCAATTTGCTGTAAGAGAAAAGCAGGACGTCAGTACCTGTCAACAGCACAGACCAGAAATGCACATCAACTCAGCTACAGAAAATGTGGATTTCCGACAGCAGAACACAAGTTCTGACCTAACTTGCATTCCTTGCAGTCAGAACCAGAGCATTTTAAAACACTCGATTTCACATAAGCCGCCTGGCGTGAGGACTGCAAGAACAAGAACCTTCACCGCGGAGGCGTCCCTCTGCCCCCTAAGTTCTCCTTAGTGACTACCTGAAACCCGTCCGTGTCACCTTTGTCAATAGTGACGAGAACCCCAGGGAAATCTCAGTCTCTGGCCATGTAAACATAGCTACAACAGTCCCTTAACAACAGGAAACCTGAATCAAAAAGCAGGAATTCCAAGTTTTTTTCCTTCCATTTATCATAAAACCATACATATACATATGCTGGGTGCCCACCAGTGCTCTTTCTTTACCAGGGAATGGACTTTCACAGTCAATGCACCGGGTATTCAGGCGTTAGTCTCAAAGGAGCACACCTGGCTGGTAGAGATTCGGCCAACAGAAACCAACCCAGCCTTAGAAACTGGACTGTGTCAGGAGGTCAGGGCACAGAACAGCAAACTAGCAGGAAAGCATGTGACGCTTACAGGTTTCATGTTCTTTCGCTCTGAGACAGGCTCTCACTGTACAGCTCTGGCTAGCTGGAACCCCAGATTCACCTGCTTCTGCTCCTGAGCTGGGATTACAGATGTACACACCAAAGCTCACTTTCCGTGGCCTTTAAACAAGATCCAACCAACACTTCATTTCCAAAGACTGGTTCACATAAAATTAACTTTCAAACATCAGAATTAATCATCCATCACGTGGTTTGAATAAAAAATGTCCCCAATAGGCCTGTGTACTGCTTGGGGAGGTTACTGAACCTCAAAGTCCTGTCGAAAGAAGCACAGAACTGGGGAGGGCCTTGAGGGCTTTGTGTAGCCTAGACCCACTTCCTTCAAGAACTGCCGCATGACATTAAACAACCAGACTGCTGAGACTTCCCTTTGTTATCTGCATGTGGATGGAACCGTGCCCAGCCAGCTCCTGAGGGCACATCAGGCCTTCTCTAATATTATGGACTCTACTCCTGGGAACCATAAAGTTAAAATAAACTCTTCTATAAGCTATCTTTGGCCAAGGTACTTTATTACCACAGAAGCCCTAATACACACTTTAACAGAACAACATAAACATATTCAGTCGTGCTGCGTATCAAAACTTTGCTTCTAGTGATTATTTTCAACTGATTTCAGTAGGAACTAAAAATTTTCAGAGCAGCACAGTCTTAAAGCTGTCAGGAACTCAAACCACTCCATGTCAGTACGTGCCAAGTTCAAGAAGCCAAGGAGACCAAACACAACGCTAATTGTTTCAATGACAGTAAACACAAAGCAAGTAGAAGCAGCAGTAAGGCCCCTGAGAAGTAACCAGCACCCTGAACAGCAGAGGAGTGACGGCACAGGTGAACGGCCAAGGCCCAACGGGAGTTCACTGTATGTCCACCAAGCCATGTGTAATGTACAAACTGTGAGGTATTTCGGTCATCAAACCCAGGAGAAGAACCCTATAGTTACTATTTGTTTTACAGACTACAAAGTCAAAGCACACACAACACAGACTTACTGACATGCCCAAACCATGTATGTGTTGTGGTCATTAGCAGAGCTGGGATGTGAAGAAGAGTGAACCCATCAGAAACATGAACCAATGAATGTCAGGCTACTTCTGTCTCCTAGTACTTTGTCTTCAAGGTTTAAAGTAATTTATATCAAAATTCAGCTTAGCAGAGACATAACTGCCACCACATCCCCAGCTAAAAAAAAAGCATGCTTTTAGGTTTTTTGGTGTTTTTCTTTTTTAAACAAATGCATATTGAATCTGTTTTAGTAGGATTTACCCAGTATTTAAATGATTCTAAAATGCCTCATCTTATGCAAGCAACTAATGAGAATTTCCAGCACTATTTCTTCAAAACTAAGATAAAGCAAAAACAAAGGACATTTTAAAAAGATGTTATTTTAACAAACTGTAAATCTAAAGGTATTAAAAAGAAAAACTTAGTTACCTAGAAAAATCCTTGTCTACTTCATATTCGTACTTCATCCATGTATCACGATACACTGAGAATTCCATTATTGTCAATAAAGCCATCGTGATAAATGCTATTAAAGAAACTGAGAAATCCAACAAAGGGGGAAAAAGACACAATTAAAACAATAAAAAAGTAAACAGCTATCTTAAGCAGGATTAAAATACAAAGTCCAACATGAGTGTCATCTGAATAAAAAGTATAAATGATTTATCTTAAAATGTTAAACATTTTATACAGCTCAAAACTGCAAACGTAAGGAGTACAGCGGGAACACACCATCTGCTCACTGAGAAAGACTTGCTGGTCCACAGTTTCAGCAACGCCTCTCCCTAGACAGGCTGGCAGTCATAGGTAACAAGGCCGAGCATGCTGACGGTGCCCACCTGGAAGTACTTCCCTCATTAGTAAGGGTACGTATGTGCTTACAGTGCAACTGCAGCAAGCTCCTCACGCCCGAAATACTTTCTTTCAGCTACTTTGTAGCATCCTAAATATATTATCACTACCTAGCAAAATTGAAGTAAAAACCTGGTCAAAAGAACTCACTAATCAGCCGGGCAGTGGTAGTACACTCCTGTAAGCCAGCACTCGAGAGGCAGAGGCAGATGGATCTCTGTCAGTTCTAGCCAACTGGTCTACAGAGTTAGTCCCAGGGCTACACACAGAGAAACAAAAGCAAACAAACAATAAATAAATATTACGAGATACAACCCAGCCTCTGTAACCAGAGCTGGCATTTCTTTTGACTAACGAGCGTCAATCGTGGGAATTAGAACTAGCAAGTCATTTTATTGTACTTTATTTTGTTTTTGTTTGTTTATTTGTTATTTGAGTCAGTCTCAAGTAGTTCAGGCTCCTGTATAACTGGCTATGCAATCGATGACCTTGACCTTGAGATCCTGCAGCCTCCACCTCCCTAGTTCTAGCCTCAGTCAGGAGTTGCTAGCTTCAGTCACAATCAGGCTCAGCTTATGTGGTGCTGGGGTTCCACCCAGGCTGCACACGTACCAGGCAGGCACCAACTGAGCTGTATGCAGCCCTCATCACACACTTTTACCCCATGAAACAGCATATGAAACACTACCGTATTGCTGCTCCATGGGGAAATCAAAGGATGCATCATTAGGGGCAGGTTTTTTCTTAGCTAGTCCACCGCTTATGTAACAGACACTCTTATTTGTACCAAGTATTATTCTAAGCATTTTACACATAAAAGCGTGTGTAATTAATATTAATACACTAACACAGCAATATAAAGGTTACTGGCTCATCTGAGGGAAGACAGAACTAGTGCAAACATAACTCGCTCTCCCTCCGTGCTGAGTCCTGAGAGACAAGACCTTCTTACGCAGACTTACAACCACTCAGCGCAGCCCAGGAGCAGGGCTGTCAGCAGCCCTTCCTAACCCTCCAGTTCCAGAGTCACTTATGCTAAGAATCATGTGGCACAATAACACACAGCCAGCACACCCAAGTGTCAGCTGCACTGCTCCGCTCGGGAGCACCTCAGTCCGCACTCCTGGAGGTGTGATGAGAGCTGGAGAGCGTGTGCCATCCAGCAGTGAACCCCTCCTCGTGGCCAGCGCCCACATGCTGGTGATCCGTAAGTCACTCTGAACTGAGCTCACCTGTTCCCCCACTGGCCGATGTCTCCACATAGCTGTCAGGAACCTTGGGAAAGGCATCTAACTCCTTCACCAAATTTAAGGTTTTTTTCCGATTCAGTCGCCTCATCTTCAGAAAAACCTTCCTCTTCCTTCATATAGTCATGCTGAAAAACAAACAAATATATGCCCAGTTTCCTCAGAAATTTGCATTGCCAACTCTCCTTGACAAAAAAGTATACACACACCACACATAGTACCCATGACTCTTTTTTCCATTCCCACTAAAAATTACTAATGAAAGGCAATATGCAAACACACATTAAAACAACCAAAAGTAGGAAACTCACATTTTTAATATTTAAAGTTAAGTTTATTTTTTATAAAGTTGACAAACTATTATATATAATTTTTATATAATTTCTATATACATGTGGAAAAAAGGTCATGACGAGCTGTGGCTACGTTCTCAGATACTTATTATAGTATTAGCATTGCAGGTGTATCTCAGGGTCCATGAGGGCCGACTCCACAGACAGTAAGAAAATACACTGAGCTCACACTGTTTCCTAAACGGCACACTTGCAAATGGTCCCATCACGTCTTCCCACACATTTACTCACCTCTAGATCATATCACACCCTTCAATCATTCAATCACTATTCACCGTACATGACAAGATCTCTTGTGTGTGTGGTGTGTAAGGTGCATCTGCTCATGCATGCACACATACATGTACGCATGCATGTGGAGGACTCCTCAATCTCTCCGTCTCATTTCTGAGACACTGACCCTGGAGCTGATCAGTCCAGACAGGCTGGATGGCCAACAAGGCCCGGGTGCCCTCTTGTCTGTCTCCCCGCAGCTACGATGAGAGGGACACGCCAGTTCACAGTTTTTAACAAGCACTCAGAAGCCAAACTTGGGACTTCACGCTTGTGCAGCAAGTGCTAGCCATCATCATGGTCTCTCACCAGCTAGTAAAAATGTTCCCCTACCGCTACTGCAACACTCTACTGCCCCTAACTTCAGTCTAACTCCAGTATACGACCTCTGCGAGCACAGCCACAGCCAACCTGAATACACTGTCTCCATTGCCAAGTTTAACTCTAACCCTTTTCCCCTCCCATATCCTGACTAAACTGGCTCTCAGGGTTGTTAGCTTTCACAGTACAACATCCAAGAGAGAAACTTCACACCACAGCCTTGTCTAGAACGTATTTATAGTCTTATTCTCAGCCCTCACTCCGAGTGATCTTGTTCCTCATGAAAAAGTCTCAACAAGCACCCCAACCTGAAAACCAAAAGATGAAAAGCCAAACTGCTTCAAAACCCAGGACTATGCAAGTGGACTTGATGCTTATTTTTCCATCTCCATGTGGGTTCCTCCTAATCTTCAGTCCAGCTCCGATCCCTCAGAACTGTCTCCTTGCCTTCTACCATATAGATTTTCCTTTCCAAGAAGTCAACCACTGAGATACTCAGCACAGTCATCCATCTCTTCTTTCCCATCTGAGTGATTAGCAGCACCGAGAACTGCACAAGCCGCACACAGTGCGCTTCAGACTTCACCTGTTCTAAGTTGCTCTAGTTGCTCTCTTCCCAACGCAGACCCGCCCCTTCCTAGGACCCTAGTCTCAGCGCCTCTGCATGGCTTCAATCCACTCCCTTAACTCTATGAATCACCTGGTAAGAGCATCGGCCTATGCATGCTCTCTCTCACCCCTGCGTCCCTTCCCACTGGCACTCAGGACTTAGACCACCTTACCATGGCTCACACAATGCCTCACAAACCACGTCCATCCAATCAAGTGTCCTGCGGTCTAAGTTCAGCAACACTGAAAACCTTTCAGTGTTCATTCTTCTCTCTTGCCAGAGTTAGTCCTCCTCTCCTGTTTTCACATGATCGACTCCACGTAGTCTTCTGTATACCCTTCCATGCCCAGAACTGTTTCTTGCAAGGGGCAGCATGTCTGTCTCCTCCATTGGACAGTAAGAAAGGACACCCATCTGCCTCGGCCTTGCAGTGCCAATGTCTGACATCACTAAGGGACGAAAGGAAAACACGCATAGCAGCACAGACTGCAAATCCGAAGAGTGTCATATTTGGGTAAATGAACACTTAAAAAACACTGATCTCTAATACCACACCTGGTTTCTTTGCTGTCTCCCATAAACTGTCCTGTGTATTTATTTATTTTTGGTTTTTTGAGATGAGTTTCTCTGTGTAGCCTTGGCTGTCCTGTACTTACTTTGTAGACCAGTCTAGCCTCGAATTCACAATGATCTGCCTTCTTCTGCCTCCCCAAGTACTGGGATCAGAGGCATGTGCCACCATGCCCAGCTTGTCTGTGTATTTTAAAAGCAACAAAAACAAAACCTCAAGGATATAACAGCTAAGACAACACTTAAACAACTCCTTAACAAATAAGAAACCTCTTCATGCAGAGATACCAACGCTCCTGAAATAATGAGAATAAAATACAGAACTCAGAAAACTTGCTCAATGAAGTTTGATTAAACAAAAAGGAAAGAATTTATGTTTAAATGAGACATATGTAATTACATTTACTGGGAAGGGGAGCACCAGTGCCTTGGCACACATGCAGACGGTAGAGAACAACCTACAGAAATCAGATCTTTTTCTACCGTGTAAGTCCTGGGGATGATATGCAAGTCATCAGGCTTGTGGCAAGCACCTGTACCTCACTCATGCAAGATTTCGCCTTCTACCACCACCTGCTGCTTACAATGCACATTTCTCAATGGAAATAGTGAATGAGTCGAGTAGCACTACACTGTGGGATGAGCTATGTCTCCAGAGAGATATGCTGAAGCCCTGGGCCATGGTACTTACGAACGAACCTTAGGAAGAAATTTGGGCCTTTGAAAATGGACTTAGTTGAAATCACAGTGGATTGGGGGAAAGCAAAGTTAAGGACTGATGTCCTTTCAAGAGCAGGTGAAGGCGCCAATAGACAGGAGTCCACTATGCAAAGACAGTGTAGTGACGTGTTTACACACTGTGCAGAGCCAGGAAAGCAAGGAAGCCCTCCATTGAGTACCGGAGCAGGTCATTCCACAAACTGAAGATGTGGAAAACGAACACCACAAAGAAAGAAACTACCAACTGGCATCATTCCAACATGGGCCGGGCGCTGCTCCCCAGCAACACAGTGTAAGACCAGCAGGAGCTACTCAATCAGCGTGTGCGAGATTAAAATAACCAGATACAAAAGAGAGGAAACAGGTCAACCACACATGAGATACATTTGCAATATAAATGTTCTCCAGGGGCAAGATGACTAGGTAACAAGTCAGGGGCATACTGATAAAAATAAGACTTGTTTAAGTGGAGAAGCAGGGGGGAAAATGCCTGCAGTACTAAGAACAATAGTTTTCCAAACTGAGGAGGACGAGTATATAGTATATAAGAGTTCCTGCTAAACATATCCATCAAAAATGTAATCCGTTTTAAGGGTTATAAAGGCTCTACAATGCTTTTTTAAGGACTCAGGTCACATGGAACTGCACAAGTCAGAACCTGATAAATAAGAAAACAGCGGCAGGGGTTCTGAAGCCTTTCACTGTCTGAAACATGTTCTCTTCCCAACGTCCTAAGAGCTAACCATTACCGCATTATTCTCCTTTACTGATGAGGAAACCAGGACGCGGAAGTCAAACGATAAGCTCTCGATGTCATTAAAACACAGAATTAAATGGTAGGAAAATCACTGGGTGCGGTGACGCACGCCTGGAATCCAGCACTGGGGAGGTCGAGGCAGGCAGATCGCTGTGTGAGTTTTGTTCTAGACTCCGGTGACTCCCTCCAGGGCCTTTGAACTTGCCGTATTTGTGCAACGTCCGCCGTGACGGGTGTTCACGTGTAACAATACCCTAACGTAGTGAAGCTGAGTATCGCACAGAGAGGGCCTGCTCCCAGGCTCGCTACAGCAAGGCCGTTCTACTTCTCAGGGCGCTCCCCGACAAGCTGGCACAGTGGTAACTTAGGGAGTAATAAACAAGGCAGGCACACGACCCCTGCGCGAACCTGCACACTCGTCTCCTTAGGCGTGTGCGCTGGAGTTCAGTCGGGCTGAAGGACTGCAATTCGCAATCTCAGCTCCACAGAGGCGAGGAAAGGCTGTTTTATCTGTCTTCAGCTGTTGCCTACCTCGCAACAGCGACACAGCTGTTACCTGCCTACGGTCTGGAGGGCACTGGATTCCACACGCAGAGTTGATGGCACGTTTGCTCACGGACCTGCCAAATCTAGTCAACGATCCCCAGGGCTGGCCTGTGTCGGGAGCCGAGCTATCGCCTCCCGAAGGGTCAACAGTTGACGAACAGGACACACGCTCGCACACACGCACCACCTGTCTCGGAATGGGACACACACGCACGCACACACCACCCGTCTCGGTGAGGGTGGGCTCGGGGCCGGCGGGGCCGCCGCTGTCCACGACGGCCGGCCCGAGAGGAGCGTCCCGGCGAAGCCCCGGGCCCCGTCGGCAGGAACGCCCCCGGGCAGCGGAGCGGCTCGGCGGCCAGCGGCCCTCCTTCGGGCCACGGGGGCGAGCGCGCGGGCCAGCGCCGGGCTGGGGCGCCCTCCAAGGCGCCCGCGTCCCCGCTTGCCCGGCGCGACCGGAGGGAACGGCCCCAGCGGGGCTTCAGCATCTTACCCAGTGCTACGGTCCCAGCCGAGCGCCATGTTTCACAGAAGCCCGGGTCGCCCGAGCCCGGCGAACGCGAAAATATCGCGAGAACAGAAACAATTCTCACCGCTGAGCGGGCCCCAAGGGGAGACCTCGCGATCGTTCCCGTGTTGACTTGTGTGACGTCATCAGGCGGCGCGGTGAACCTAGAAGGGGCGTGGCTACGTGGAAACGAAGCGAGCCCACGAGGCCTGTGCCTTTCCAGGAAGGGACCAGTTACCGTCCGCCTGACGGCGAGGGACGGCGGACCCGGACGGCACTCGGCTCTTCGGACCGGAAGTGGCCGCTGGGCACCGTAAGGCCTGGGCGGCGCTTCGTGGCTCAGTTTGTTGAGTGGCCTCCGTCAAGAACACCTGGATGTGCCTCGTCAGACTCGGGGAAAGGTTTCAGCTGTGCGGTCCGCACGGTTGGAGTTTTCCCATACCTAAGCCCCACAGAAGAGCAAGACAGCGCTGCTCGTGGCCTGTCACCAGCGCCACCTCATCTCCTGTGCCCTCACAGCTCAGGACGTATAGAGTTTGGAAGAGAGGGTGGCTCGGAAGGGCTGCAGAGGAAGCTCATTTCAGATCTCTTCACCCACTTGCTACCAGATTTTACAGTCGTGGGTTGTCACTTAAAAATCAGGATCACTCAAAAGCAAGAACAGTTCTAACTAACGCGTATTTACGACTGTTTACACAGAAAGCACTGCTTTAAACGCTCTGAAAGGATCAGACCAACTTTGTAACCTAGATGTCTTCTAAAGCCTATAGTTTTGAGTTTTAGGCCCAGGTTAAACTTAAGCCTCTTAGTACCTTTCCAGAGAATGGAGGAATGTGACCCTGGCCATCTGTGAGGACAGATATAAAAAATCGAGCAAGCAATGACCTTCACTCAGCAAAAAGAAAGACCAGACCGTTGTCTTTGAGATAGTGTTTCTTAGCAACCAACCCAGATGGCCTCAGTCCTTCTTCTGAGTAGCACCTGACCTCCAGCCAAAAGCCTGCAGCCCCGATCTTCAAGGAGCTAATTGCCCCCACCCCCACCTTTAATTGCAGCCGCATCCACACTTGGCAGGACTGGCCAAGCTTGAGCACCTAAGACTAACCAATTATCTTACTTTATAGCTTCCTCATCCAATCCTGAATTGCCAAGACTGCAATCCCTCAAAATTCCCGCACCTTGTCCTTTAAAAACCCAAGGCCTTTGTCTCCCAGAGCCACTCTTTGCTGACCAGCAGGGGTGACCCCATTGTGCAATGGTTAAAATAAACCTTGCGATTTTGCATTGATGAGACCCGGACTCCTGAGTTCTCTTCATCCCTTCTGGAAATTAGGCTCATGCTGGGCCTAACAGCTCCTTTCTATTTAATCCAAACAGTAGTGTTGCAAAGTAATAACATTGTTTACTTGCCTAGTGGATAGGGAATTTTAGTTTTAAGAGAAAGGTAAGGAGTAGGTAACAGCTGTCAAAGAGGAACAGGCTGGGGAAACCTGACAACCGTGAGTACTAAACTGTACATCAATCACAGTGAACACCCTTCACTAAAAGGGGATCTCATATCCCTCAAACCAAGGTTGGTGCGTGTCCTCTGTTGGCAACTTAATTTCCAGACTTTCAAGATTACTCCAATTAAATATAAGTTCCCACTTGACTTACTTAATGAACATGGTTGAGTGGGCATACAGACAGCCTCAAGAAAGGATTTCCTAGGTTGAAGATTCAGTCTGACATGTTAATAGCATGTGACTTTGAGTATATTGCATTTCTTATCTCCATCCCCTCATCTGTAAAATGGGCAAAATAATGTGCTAATAAATGTCTAAAATAAACCTTAGCTTAGCTTTACTCTTAGCTCTTCCCTGTCCTGTCCCCAGGACTAGAGTGTATGGGCTTGTACTTGGGCAGAAGCTGGACTGTTGTTCATGTGGTTACACCTGATCCATAGTCTCCAGAGTGAGTTTCCCAGGGTAATAACCATCTCCTGAGACTAGGGTTTCACAATGTAGCAAAATTAATTCGGCCCTACTATTTTAAAATAACCACAGTTTGCAAAGCTAACATGAGCAGAAGAGTTAGTTTTTCCCAAAGAGTGAAAAGGTAAGCAATCAATCAGTTCTCTTTGTTTCTCTGTTTCCTTTCCTGCTTTTCTTTGTTTTGCTGTTTTGTTTAGGGGTGCCCAGAATCAGAACTGGGGCCTGATACAAGTTAAGCTATATCACTGAGCCACATGGCCAGTGCAGCCTGCCTGACTTTATAGGTTAATTTCCATATCACGATGCTGTTACATCTGGAAAACTGCTCTTGAGAAAATCCATTCCATCATGTATCAGTTATTGAAGACATGTTTAGAGTAGGGTGAACTAGTTCAAAACGACCTGTATTCAGGGAAAATGCTCAAAGGTATTTTCATGACATCTCTTTCCTACTTTGCTGATGCTCTCTTCATCAGGCTTACAATACCATAGTGTCCTGAGTGTGTTTGCATAATTCACTCTTGCCCTTTCTTACAGTCTTGTGTTTTCCTTCTTTTGTTCTTTCCCTTCCTTTCCCTCTTTTATCACGCCCCTTTTCTCTCCTCTATTGGTATAATATTCTTGTGGAATGTACCCTTGTTCATTCAAATGCTGTTTGCTCTACCCCACTATCTGGTTTCAGTCTGGACACTGCATTGTGATGCTTATTCTAAACATCACCTGTCTCAAGATAAATCAGTAGTAAATATTATTTGATGGGATATCTTATAGACCAGGCTAGCATTGAACGTGCTACGTATAACCTTGAACTCCTGACCCTGCTGCTTCCACCCCATAAATGCTGGGAATACAGCTGCCCTGTGCTTTCTTACAATGCTTGATGCCTGCTTCAATTTGAAGAACTTTCTTCAGCGTTAGTTCTAGAACTGGGCAAGTCACACACACTCTCTTGGCTTTGATCTGGGAATGTCATTATTTGTTCCTTTTACAGAATGGCGTGGTTGGGACAGTCTTTAATGATGACAGGTATTTTTTTCATTACCATGAAAATCTCACAGCACTCCCAGCCCCTAAGTCTCGGCCGAGAAGGGTACCATTAGGTGAACTGGGTCCCTGCATTTCTTTCTTGGTTCTTGCAGCCTCTGGAATCTTCTTTTCCCCAGTAAGAGCTTACTTGATTATACGCTTTGGGTAGATGTCTTGAGTATAATTTGGTTGTCAACTTTTGCCTTTCCTGTACCAGGGTTTTTCTGTGCTCCAGGGCCAGGGACTGTCCTGTTTTATTTCCGTGAATAAGCGTTCTTCCTCTCTGGCATTCACAGGCCCTTCTTACACCCCAGAAGCACAGTTGCTGTTTCAGCAGTTCCCGATTTTCTGCTTTCTCCTTCCTCGTGTTTTCTCCAGCAGTGCATTTCAAGTAGCCCAGCTCCAAGCTCACTGATTCTCATTAACCCACCTGCTCTTAATGCTTTCCATGACCTTTTCAATTTCACTATGAATATTTTTCACCTTGAGAACTTATTCATTGCTTTCAACTTATTCATTGCTTTCTCTGATTGGATGTTGAAACCTTTACGTGTTTCTCTTCATCTCATCAAATTTCCTTTATAAACAGTGATTTCAGCTTCTCACTGAGACCTCCCTGGCAGGTGACTGCCTGGTCAGTTTCTGGCCCTTTGGGTACTGATAAGCTCAAGATTCCCTAAAAGCTGTTGGTGCAAGCTGGTGTGACTGCACTGAGGGAGCCTGAGGGAGCCTAATGGAGCCTGGCTTTCCTCTGAGTGTGCTGTCACTCTAGCACTAGGTGGCACCCAGGTGCAGGCTTGTGCAGCAAGCTGCAGCATGTTCTCACTGTTGCAGCTGTAGGTGGGATCTAAGCCCAGCTTTGTTTCAGTACACTTGGGGTATTGCTGAGAGGAAATTGGAGAAGATCTAGAAATTACCTGCCTCCTGGAAAGGATTCAAGATTCTCCCTGGCACCAAGTTAGGGTTAGATGCCTCTTTCAGTTTCTGGGCTGTGTTGAGAGTCCGCTGGGTTCTGCCCTCCTCTGGGCAGTCACCATGGATAGATTCTCTCTCATTGTGTTCTTTTCGCACAGGTGATTATTTTCTTTGTTGTGAATGAGGGTTTTTAAAATTACTTCTGTATAATCCCATTTGTCGATTTTTTATGTGTTTGTCTGTTTTATGTGTTTTGAAGGGGCCAACCAGAAACAGCCAGTTATCAACATCTTGATGTTTCCTCCATAGTTTCCTGTTGGCTTCATAACTTCAAGTCTTAGCAAATGACTCTTCTGGGGGCTGTCGGCTGAGCGCTGGTCTCTCCCCACTGTGCCTTTACAGTGCAAGGCAGCCTGTGGGTCAGCCCACAGCCTGTGATGAGCCAGGCACGGTCCACTGTCTCTGGCATTTTTAAAGCCTATGGCCTTGGGCATGTTTCTTAACCACATGCTCTGCCTCAGTTTTCTTTTACATAATTTTGAGATGATAATGCAATATAATATTCAAAGGGGATTAACCCAAATTATGTTTGCAGCCAATCGTAAGTATTTGTTGGATAGGTGTAAACTTCAGTCGGTGTGAAAGCAAAGTGTTAGTGTCGCAAGAAGAGAGAAGAAGAACCTCAGGGAGACGAGTATCAAGATTTACAGATCTTTATTATCACACAGTCATCACATGTCCCTCAGATGTCCCGATACCTCCCCTAGTGTGCCGAGAACAGCTGTAGCCTGGCCGATGGCTTGGCAGGTAAGGGTCGCCATGTGTCCTCAGCGGTCTGCAACCAGCTTCCTTCTCTAGGCCTGGCCCCTCTCTGGCCTGGTTTCCGACAGGTCTCTGGACTTGGGGACGTCCAGCTGGATCTGCACAGTGGTGAGGTCTCAGTTGGTAGCGGCCAGCCTGAAGCGGTCTGTGCTTGGCTAGTGTACCCTATCTTCACAGGAGCAGCTGGAGGTCACAGCACCCCTTTTAGCCAGTGAGGGATTGCTGTTTTCTGTTCTCCATTACGCTGAGCACTGTATTCAGGTGGGCGGCTCACGTCACTTCTTAGCACAGCGAGCGCATTGTTTCACTACAAACGTGTGCGTGTTCCCGTACCCTCTCCTCCTCATCTTACATGTTGTCTACAGTTAGGCAGACGGTTTTCACTACTGGAAGGAATTGTGTGTGAGAAGCTAGCACAAGATCCTTGACATGCCACACTAAATTAACCTGATTTCACTTTCAGAAGATCTAATTATGAGGTGGCTAGAGGGAACAGAATAAAGTTAATGGGTTCTGACTTGAGTGAAACACTTAATAAATGCCTCGTGATGCCTGTGTAAGCTGAGAGAAAACAGTAAGATAATTCTATGGCTGGGAAGTCCATTAATGAGCAGCTGATTAAGTAGCCATACGAGAAATGTTAGCCTGAGGGAATGTCTTTTCTTTTAAGGTTTATTTTTATTTCTTCAGAGGAGAACTCAAATGTAGGCCCCCCTCCACTATCACAAACTATGTGTTGCCCACATTGGGGAAATCTCAGGGGCCAGCACAGCCGAGTGCAGTGGATGAGCTGATCACAGCCTGTCCCTGACCGTATCATTTTTATTCAGTGTGGGGGGGGGGGCACGCATGCCTTTAGGGAGGGGAGCCTTAAGGAAGAAATCAGGGCCTGCTCCCTCCACCCCGTGCAAAGATCCACCACAGGCCCAAGGGCCTCAAAACTGAGAGCCATAACCAACCTTTTCCTTTCTTTCTGTTCTCGAGTGTTCTGTTCCAGGGAGGAGTGATGACAGAGGAAGTTCCCTTGCTGAACTGGACGGTGGCAGTAGCCCACGTCCGGTCTGATTTCCTCCTGCTGAGGCACTGGAGCACGTGGAGACCAGGAGTGAGTGTGCTCAACCTCTCAGGCTGCAGGGATAAGGTTTTAACAGTCCACGAGTAGGTTGCCCCAGCACTGAGCAAAAATCCCAGCTTTCACTTAGCCAAATCAAAGGTAACCCAGGGCTTCTTTTTAAAAATCAGGACTGTGTTAAAGGGAGCTGGACAGACCCTGGCCTTGTCACTCTTCATTCTCTGTAGAAGAAACTGATAAAAGTCATGTATGCCTGCTCCTCTCCATTCTGGGGACTTGGAGAATTCCCCTTTCCAGTGTTGCTGCTCAGAAAACACACTGGCCCATCCCAGCTCTGCTGGTGCCCGAGGGGCCTCATGCCAGGACCTCATCCCTCACTGGAGCAGTCCCTTTCTTTCTTCATCACAGTTACCTGGAATGTACCAGGGTGACTCCTGAGAGGGACCTTGCTTCCTTCTGTTTTCCAGTGCAGCCACATCTCTGGTGATGGACCCCTCCATAGCCATCACCTTGTTGAGGAAGGTTACTCTCTAGAAGCTCTGGGTATGGGAAGCAGTATGGGGCACGAAGAAGGCTCTCAGAAGTCCCTTCATCTTGATGAACAGTTAGTGTGGCCCCGTCTTTCTGTCATTCTCCTTCAAGATAAGCCTCCCTGTACACGTCCTTCCTCATCCAAAGTCTCATACCTACAGCCTTCTTAATGGTTCTTTATCCTTGTTGATTCTTTCCATGGAAGCCCCTTAAATATATATTCTGAAACAATTTCTCTTTTTGTATACAAAGTTGAAAACATGTAGAATTTTAACTCTTAGTAATCTCACTTGTTAATGAAGACCAGGAAGAAAGCAATCTTGAACTGTTATATGTCAGGAATAGGCATAGACACATGACTAGACCCAAATACATGGCTTTTTATAGAATTTAATTAGCTAAGAATATTGGGCCTATGTTTTACATAACTTGAAAATATCTCATGAAGAATATGCTAATAAGCCCTTGTCCTACTTTTATCAACCTTGTTGAACACTTATTCCTGGATTATCGCAGAAACTGAAATGCCAGACAAGCGCAATCAACATCTCAGGCTGTTTTCTTGTTGCAAACAGACCCCACCCCTCCCCGGCTGCTGCGGGCCACACAGAGCAGCAACCACTGCGGAATCGTAGAGACAGAAAGGCAGTAATGAGACTACAGCCCCAACACACCGCAGCTTCCCTCCGCTGTCCCAGCTGAGCTACAAGGTTCCTGTTCGCAGGGTTATGAAAGGTGTGACCAAGCCTGCAGGCACAGCACTTCACAAAGATGAACCTTTTAAGACATAAAGTTTTCCTTTTTGTTTGTTGATTCTGAGCTGGACGGCTTCCCTGATCTCCTCAGCTGCTCATCATTAGCAGGTAGGGAAAAGCCCGCTGGTGCTGTCCACAGATCTTGTACTTTCCTCGTTGTTATCAGGTCTGTCTTGAGATTTTCTGATGGAGCATGGCACACCTAGCATAGAATGAACCTGTTTTGTCCTGGGAAACATCTACATCCTCATACCAAAGGCCCCTCTTTGCATAGAGGTAGCTTATTTTCTGAAAGCATGTGTGACTTCCTCTAAAGCATCTGCCTAGCGCCTCGTGACTACCTGACTTTTTGTTGTTGTTCCTATTTGGATAAGGAAAAAAAAAAAAAAAGCAGGGATTTTTGAATTTTCTTTTGAGATTTTACACACACACACACACACACACACACACACACACACACACTTGTTTTTCATATAGAATCTCAGGTAGCCCAGGCTGATCTTGCCTTTAACTTCTGATCCTCCTGCCCCTGTGCCCCGAAATCCTAGCATCAGGGCATATCACAGCACACTGAATTCACATGGCGCCAGGTATGGAACCAGGTATGGAACCCAGAGCAGCCTGCATGCCAGAGGAGCACTCCGCCAGGGGAGCTTGTAGGACTTCTCGTAGGACTTCTTTTCATCGTAGGACTGACTTCTCCAGTAAAAGAGTCTCTGATGCTTTAGACTGGCAGTGCTTAGAGGTAGATTCATAGTCAAGGGCGTTTTGGAAGACTGATTATTTAAATCTGCTTCTTGTTGTAAGCCACCACTATTCCACTGATCACACACGCTGGTCACACCCAAGCCACTGTGTCTCATCACAGTTTAGAGCCAGTGATCCTACTGCAGGAACATTTTGATTTTGAACAGACAGCGGAGGATCCAGCTCACAACGAGAAATGAGGAGATTCCCTTGAAGGGTTTGCCAGCTTACTTGGGGTGCTGAGTTCAGAACCGGGGGCTCCTGCACACTGAGCAGTCTGTTCCCCAGTTCAGGAGGTTCAGTCTAGATGCACAATAACTGGCGCAGAAATGTGCACATTCTTCAACTCTCAAAAGAGGATAATGGCTACTTCTGTGGGTTATTTCCTTTCAAAAGCTTTGCTAGGCAACAGCTGGCCAGCTGTTGGGCAAAGAATCAAAAGATGAAAGGCTTGAGTCTCTTTTTTTCACTTTAAATCTGATCGATATGATATTGATGCCATCTGGAGAATATAATCTTTATAGATTCAAGCTCTTTCAGTATTGACTTACAAACATCCTATCTGAGTCCTTTAAATACTTTCCAGAACTATTGAAAATCCTAGGTTTTTTTCAACGTTTTTCTGTTGAAAAAAGTGTTTACTTAGGCGATTATTGATTTTTATTTTCTTTGTATGAAATGGCTCACATTTTTTCATTTTCAATGATGTGACAAGCATTTGGTCCCTGACCAGCTGTCTTGGGGCCTGCTGTAGTGGCGTGCTCTGCTCTGGTCTCCCTGTACGATGTTGCAGGCTACAGTGACCCTGGTCCATTGAGACCCACAAGCCTCCTCATACTCTGCTCCGGCGTCTCTGTTCTAAACAGGTTTTAGCTCATGATGAAATGATTCTCCCAGCCATCTGCCCGGAGCTGGCCTGGAGCTTGCCAAGCAGATCTGGCCGCCTCTGCCTCCCACCGTTGGAAATGCAGATGTGGACCACCACAGCTGGCTGTGTGTGTGCTGGGGTGGGGGTGGGGGTCAGAGACAGATCTTGATGCTTGCCAGGAAGGACTGCACTTTACACAATGTGGAACGTCCCCAGTCCTGGAGTGACAGGAAACTTTTCCTAGAGGTGTATTTCATATGAATCTGACACTCGAGATGTTAACCCTTAGCTGGCCGACTGGATCTGGGCCATTTATTATCTCTTATTTTTTAATCTTATTTATTATTGTCTGTGTTCGCATAAAATGGTCAGAACATGTTTTTAAAACAAAGTACAGGAGCGTTAGGTTAGAACATGGCTGATGAAACCGGTGATTCTTGTCAGATGACACGCTGGGCCATGTGACCTGGCAGCCTCTCAGTTCTCAATACCTGTGGGCCGGGAGGACTGGGAGCTTCCTGTACTGAGTATCATGTCATAACAGGTAATGTTGCCTCTTCAGAATGATGCTTGCTGATGCACGACACACTGTGTGGCCTCATACCCTTGTCTTCCTCCCTGCCCACCCACCTGGAGCCTCCATCCCTGCTCACTCCACTCCCGTTGGCATTTCCCGCTAACGTACGCTGCATGCACCTTACAGTGCCTCATCTCCTGCTTACACTTTAACCTTGGTAAGATCAGGGCTTGGGGTGGTCCGTGCCCCACAGCAAATATCCCACGGATATCTCTGGGGAGGAAGGGGACTATGCCCAAGAAAGAGAAGAAAGGCATTAGTTAGCATAGTCCAGTCATTGCTATTAAAATGCTAGTTGAAGAATGATCAAGAATGATCCTTGAATCAGTAAGGAACCAATGCTACTCCTGAATGAAATGTTAGCTCCCACAGGGAGAAACACGGCATTTGATAGCACAGGACGTTACATTACACAGAGCACGGACGAGGTCACACTGCTGTTACAACTGTGAGGTCTGCTAGCTATAATCTGAAGAGACAACAATTCCATAGGTTCTAGCTGACAATTTCATATCACAGCAATGCTAGGTTAGAAAATTACAGGGCATTGTCAGTGATAGCACGGCAGAGTCAGCATTTTCCAAAGGCAATAGAAAAAAGGCATATTCTCTAGAAAACATCCTTCTGTATAAGAATCTAATACACAGTACTGTCAGTTGGGAGTGGGGAAGCTTCAAGCTTTCCTTTATTTTGCATATGCGTCACTTACCTTCCAGCTGCTTGACAAAATACCACGACCAAACGTGGCAGCGGCAGGAAGAAGCTGAAAGCTCCCATCTCGACTGCAAGACCAGAGCAGAGAGAAAGCCAGGAGCAGCACAACGCATTTAATCACAAAGCCCACCCCCATGACCAGGTTCCTCCCGCTACACCACTGAAACCTCCCCAAACAGGGCTGCCCTTGAGGGCAAGTGTCCACTGCCAGAGACTGTGAGGACATTTCTCAGTCAAGCCTCCACATTCTACCCCCTACCACAAGGGCTCATAATGCAAAATGCCTCCAGTCCAACTTCAAAAGTCCAAATCCTAAAGTTTCTTCTGAGACTCAAAGAAGTCTCTTAATTGTAAGTCCCTGTAAAATAAAAAAGTAACTAGCATACTTCTAACATAAGGCACAGAGTGTGTACTGCCATTCAAAAAGGAAGGAATGGGCCAAGGAAATCTGGACCAAGCAAGACCAAATCCCATCAGATCAGGGCCAACACCAAATCTTGTAACTTCATGTCCAATGCCAGGGACTTTAATTTGAAATTTCTACAGCTTTGTCCAACCAGCTTTGCTGCCTGCAACACACTGCTCTCTCTTGGGCTGATTCCACTTCGTTCATGCAGCTTTTCTTGGTGATCTCATGCTCCTGGCACCTCTACCATCTCAGGTTCTCCACTGCAGCCAGACCTGATTTTTAAGCCGCAGGCAATGGCCTTTTTGGGCCTCTGTCCTCTCAGGTCCTTCATGCAGGGACTTCCCTTCCGTGTGAAGCCCGACCTCAGGGGCTCTCTGGAACTAGAGGAAGAACCCATGGCCCTTCCACACGGACATCTTCAAGATGCAAGGAGAAAGCTTGAGTAGTAGGATTCTAGGGGGTGTGAGGAGACCTGGTTTAGAGCGAAGCATGCCACAGTTGGGCTGGTTTGGAATGCCAACATCTAAATAGTGTCTGCACTTAGGAAGGAAGATTTTTATGTAAGTGTTATGTCTTATGACTCAGTGACTTTCTCTTGGAGTTTGTTCTCAGAAAACAAACGGAGCTTCAGGCTACCACTGGCCTTTGTGTATTTCTGAGTCAGGGAGCACCACAGGCTCACGGTGGCAGCTGTGAATGTGTCCAGGTTTCCTCATCAACCAGACTGTCTCAGTTGCTTTCCCACTTCTCACTGGGAGCCCAAAACCTTTCATTGCTGGTGGCAAGCCTGTTTTGTTGGACAGAAACATGTCTGCCCCTACATGCTAAAGAATGAGAACTGGATGTGCCGAGCAAACTTTTAATCATACCACTCTGAAAGTCTTTTTCCCATACTTTGTTTAGTTCTTTTCATTCTCCTCGACCCTTCCTCTTTGCTGCCCATTTGACATCTTCTGAACTATCCTTCTACCACAGGTCTCTTCTGGCAGCCTGGCTAGACTGTGTTAGAAGCTGGGCCCTAGCCTCTTTTTCCTCCCTGTCCCCTCTGCTAGTACCCATTTCTTTGTAAATTCCTATTTTGAAAGCAGTAGTGCTTAGGAAAAATAAAGCCCAAGTAAACATCCTGTTGCTGCTTTAGAAATGGTCTTCTGTAGCCCAGGCTGGTATTCAATTCGCTGTGTAGCAGAAGAAGATGGGCCTTGAATTCCTGATCCTCCTGCTTCTCCCTCCCTCAGAACTCAGGTTTAATCATGCATGCCCTGCTTTCTGGAAAAGGCCCAGAGCACAAAGCTTCCTTCTAGGAAAGGTGGGTACCTGCTGCCCCTGCTCACAATGGTTTTCTTTCCGGATACTCAGAACTGAGCGTCAGCCATAAGTAAGACCAGGACAGGACGTACAGGCAGGAAGGCCTTCCTGAAGGTGCAAGTCTGAGCACCCACAAACACTCCAGCTCCTCTCTACACCCAGTGGGGGGTATCCACACATATCAGTTGGGTGTAGCTGGGCTGCCAGCTGCACTTCTGGCACAGCCTAGAGGTCAGAACATGTGAAAACCATGGGCCCATGTGACCGAGGAAGAGAGCAATGAGTGTTTGTCACAGGCAAACCGGGCCTTTAGGAAGAGACTCAGTCTGTTACTTCAAGTGGATGCATGTTCTTATGTCAAATTGAAGAGTTCTTCACATTTCATTTGTACTTGATTTCTTGAAAGAATTATAGTGGTAAAATGTAAATCACATTGAAAATTCTAAATGTTCTCAGAAATGGCACAGTGGATTTCACCAGGTAATCCTGTGATGCTAAGTTTTAAGTGTCCTCTTACCACAGCCTAGACTCACCTGAGAAGAGAGCCTCGGTGAGGAATTGTGTAGAGCACGCTGTGAGGGGGAGGGGTCAGTTGTTATGAGGTAAGGAGAGCTTTTCTGAATGTGGATATCACCTTCTCACAGGCTGGATCCTGTGTGGGTAAGCTAGCCAAGAGACAAGCAAGCAGTGTTTATGCTCTTGGTGTGTCTGTGTTTTGATTAGCTGCTGAGAATTCCTCCTTTCAGAGGCCCTCAGTGACAGGCTCCTGTTCCCCGTTTTCTCCTTCTTCTGATGTCCATCTTGTTTGCCTTTCTGAATGAAGATTGAGCATCCTACCGGGGTCCTCCTTCTTGATTAGCTTCCTTAGTTGCACAGATTTTAGTATACACCATGTGTGTCTTTCTGTTTGTGGGATACCTCACTCAGGATGATCATTTCTAGATCCCACAATTTTGCCTGCAAATTTCATAATTTCCTTGTTTTTAACTGCTGAGTAGTATTCCATTGTGTAAAGGTATCACAATTTCTGTATCCATTCCTCAACTGAGGGGCATCTGGGTTGTTTCCAGCTTTTGGCTATTACAAATAAAGCTGCTGCAAACATGGCTGAGCAAATGTCCTTGTTGTGTACCTGAGCATCTTTTGGATATATGCCTAGGAGTGGTATAGCTGGATCTTGAGGTAGCACTATTCTTAATTGTCTGAGAAAGCGCCAGACTGATTTCCAAAGTGGTTGTACAAGTTTACATTCCCACCAGCAATGGAGGAGAGTTCTTCTTTCTCCACATCCTCTCCAGCACGTGTTGTCACTGGAGTTTTTTATTTTAGCCATACTGATGGGTGTAAGGTGAAATCTCAAGGTTGTTTTGATTTGCATTTCCCTGATGACTAAGGATGCTGAGTATTTCTTTAAGTGCGTCTCTGTCATTAGATATTCCTCTATTGAGAATTCTCTGCTTAGCTCTTTACCCCATTTTTAAATTAGATTACTTGATTTGTTGCTGTTTAACTTATGTTTTTATATATTCTGGATATTAGCCCTCTGTCAGATATAGGGTTAGTGAAGATCCTTTCCCAATCTGTAGGCTGTTGTTTTGTTCTGATGACAGTGTCCTTTGCTTTACAGAAGCCTTTCAGTTTCATGAGGTCCCATTTATTGACTGTTGATCTTACAGCCTGTACTGTTGGTGTTCTGTTCAGGAAGTTGTCTCCTGTGCCAATTAATTCAAGGCTCTTCCCCACTTTTTCTTAGCAGGGTATTAAAACATATGCTGAGGCTCATAGCCAAACTTAGGGCAGAGTGCCGGGAATCTTATGAAAGAAGGGGAGATAGAAAGACCTGGAGGGAACAGGAGCTCCACAAGGAGAATAACAGAACCAAGAAATCTGGCACAGGGGTCTTTTCTGAGACTGATACTCCAAACAAGGACCATGCATGGAGATAACTCAGAACCCCTGCACAGAACTAGCCCATGGCAGTTCAGTGTCCAAGAGGGTTCCCCAATAATAGGAACAGGGACTGTTCCTGACATGAACTAATGGGCTGGCTCTTTGATCACCTCTACCTGAGCGGGGAGCAGCCTTACCAGGCCTCAGAGGAAGAGATGCAGCCAGTCCTGATGAGGCCTGATAGACTAGGTTGAGATGGAAGGGGAGGAGGATCTCCCCTATCATTGAACTGGAGGAGGGGCATAGGAGAAGAAGAGGGAGGGAGGGTGGGATTGGGAGGGGAGGGGGCTTCAGCTGGGATAAAAAGTGAATAAACTGTAATTAATAAAAATAAAATAAAAAAGAATCCCTCTTTGACTGTCAGTAATGCCTGGGACTGTGAGCCAAAGCATGCCCTTCCCCTCCAAAGTCACTTCTGTGGACGTTTCATTCCAGTAACAGAAAGGAAACCAGGGCAGGCGCTAGTGCAACAGCAGGCCTGCTCCCTGAAGCCTTGGCCAGCCGCGAGGCACTCTTGCTGGAGCTGAGGAGAGGCAGAACCCACCGCTGAAGTCTGACTTCCCACCAGAGGCCAGCTCAGCCACACCTTGGTCGGCCGAATGGTCAGCAGCGCCTTGATCTGATAACCTCGTGCAGGCTTCATCCAGGATCGTCCTCACTCCACGTTGCTCCTTTAGGAAAAAGTAAGCATTTACAGAGTGAAATCAGGGCTAACCTCTGTTGTGAGTGCGTCCACGATGCCCCCTGTGCTCCACCGAACCCGGCGTCCAGCAGGGGGAGCCAGTGTGCAGACACGGCAAACAGCAGCGTGGCAGCAGGGCTAGGGAGATCAGCTTCGGGTCAGGTTCAGGGTTCCCCCAAGGCCTCAGGCACTGTTCCCGAGGAAGGCTTCTTCTTATTTAGGTGGCGGTTGTGTTTATGGCTGTGAGCCTGGCCTTTAACGGCTGAGCTACCTCTCCAGCCTGGTGACAATGTTCTAACATCCCATAAAGCAGTCAGAGAATGAAGCAGAACTCCATGCTCCAATAGACAGACGTCAGCATTCTTTGCTGCGCCAAGAATTTGTGAACACACAGACACAGAACACCTTCTTTAGCATTTTTAACGGACACACTAAATAACACCACCATCTACTGACCTCTGAGTGATTGTGCAGGATCACAGTCATTTACAGGCCAGCCTGGGCTACAGCATGACATGCTGTCAAAAACAAAACCAAAAAAGGTAAAATAAAAACAATACATTTAGCTGAGGTAACAGAAGTCAAGTTCCATGGGCTTCACCTGTGAAATTTGTACTTCGGTCCCTAACCCACTTTCATCCTTCGTTCCATCCTCTTGCTATAGGCCGGGCTGGCACTGAACTTGCAGGGACCTCCTGCCGTTCCCACCCACGCTCCAGATTACATCGTGTTCCCCACGGGCTTCTTCAGTTATCTTACACTCCTGGTCACCATCTGGAGCGGAGTGTGTGCAGGTGGGGGAGAGGGAGAGGTGGGTGGAGAGGAGCCGCCACTTGTGAACCAAGGGCAGTTGACTACAGAACCTCCATTTTCCTTCAAGTTTATTACACACACCTAACCCTCTATTTGCTGTCAGTTTTTGACTAAAATCCAAAATCCTATGGGCAAAGACAAAAGCTGTTGGAAGAAAAGTAAGAGCAGAGTTGATTCTGATAACAGCCAGCTATTTCACACCCAGCATCTTAACCAAGAAGATGCCAGTGCTCAGGCAGGAGTTGACATAATTCTGTACATTTCAACAACCCGGCCCCTATCCACAGCTATAAGAGTTTTAGTTACAAAAGCCATGCACCAGGGTAGTGCAGGAAGGCTGCAGGTTAAGGTTTTCCAAAGAAAATTCCTAGCCGCAGACATTGACTGCTCTTTCCTGAGCCATTTCTAGAAGAGTCTGCGGGTCAGAGGAACAGTCATTACCTGCAGGGTGCTGGCAGCTACAGTTTTGCTCCTGTTCTTCGCCTGAAGGCTGGCCGGAGCTGAGTTTGGTTGCAGGAGTCATTAAAACACCTTGAAAACCCGAGGGCAGCACAGAGTCAGCCCAAAAGCAGCCTCTGTCCAGCAGCTGCTGCAGCCACCAGCAAAGAGCTGCAGACCAGTCACTGCACACACTCACTCACTGTGAGAGCTGCAGACCAGTCACTGCACACACTCACTGTGAGAGCTGCAGACCAGTCACTACACACACTCACTCACTGTGAGAGCTGCAGACCAGTCACTGCACACACTCACTGTGAGAGCGCAGACCAGTCACTGCACACACTCACTCACTGTGAGAGCTGCAGACCAGTCACTGCACACACTCACTGTGAGAGCGCAGACCTGCATTACCACATTCACACATATTCTGGATCTAGATTATATAGCCACTTAACAAGATGTGCTTTCCAGAGACACCCTAATTTCCACATAATTCCAAGAAAATGAACAAGATTGAACGTAAGCATTAAGGGAGGTGCCGTCTGCAAAAGAAGTAACCTGTTTCAAACCATCATACCACAGAAAGGCAGATCTTAGGAACAATTTATACAAGATCCAGTCTGTTTTAAAATGAAAAACACCGATGTTCATGAATTCTGAGACAAGTTTATATATGGAACTAAGAATTTTAAATCAAATTTCCTTTGCTTTCTAAAGCTTAGTTCAGATCCTAGTACAATGTGTCAGAGGAAGCTTGAGATGTGGAAAAGGAAGAAAGCATTTACTCCCCATGATTATGGTTTTTCTTAACTCGGACATCTTGGGAAAACATCATCAGTTGATGTCTGTCTTTCCATGGCTCTTCCTCAGAGAATCTGCCCTTTGAGCACCAGCTACCCAGGAAGTGATCCCAGTCATGCTTCATGGTGCAAAAGCATGGGGACAAGTCTTCATGCCAGCCTTGGCTCTTCTCTTCAAGGTCTAAGAATCCTCACTCATGGGCTGCTGTGGCCCTCCCTTTAACCAGAAAATGTCCTTGGAGCCCTTACTAACTATCACTAGAGTGTTTTCAGTTAAGAGGGAAAGAATAAGGCTAATTTGTCATGAGTATTTAGAACACATAAAGAAAAAAATCCTTGAAAACTACATGGCTTGTGGTTTGCACTCCCACACTCTCCCACCAGTTTGTGATGGGTCGCCTCCCCAGAGGTCACATCTTGTCAGGTCCTCAGCACCGAGACATAGGCTGAAGAGTCTTCAGTTCTCAGACAGGTAAAGTTCACCCCAGGCACTGGCCACTTCCGGGGGAGACAAGCAGCAGGGCCAGGCAGGGGCTGCTCAGGTTGGGCCACTCTGATTCTTATCCAAGTGTCAGTCACATGGGATCCACTCTGTGAAAATCATTCTGCCTATGAGCTTAACATGCTGATACCCTTGATGACCTTAAAATGATGTTAAAAACTTGAACCTGGGTCTAAAGAATGGCACAGTGGTTACGCACACGTGAAGAACACCTAGTTTCAATTCCCAGCACCCATGTGGCAGCTCACAACTCTGACTTGAGTCCCAGGAGATCTGATGCCTTCTGACTTCCTAAGATATCAAGCAAGTATGTGTTTGGAAACATACCTGCAGGAAAAACATTCATATACACAGAAGAACTAAACCTTTAAAAAGTGAACCAGAATCGTATTAATTTGCCATTTCAAAGTCTCCGTGTGAAGAGATGTTTAGGGACCAAATCCATTAACTGCCGAGCATACACTAGCACCTCTGTCCAGAGACTAACCAATCCTCACATATTTCAAGACTGTCACTGCAGAAAGAGTCACCGTTATTTTCAGCACTGTAGTCAGTGCAGGTTCCTGAACACAGGCAGCGAGCTCAGTTCTGGCCAGAACTACCTGTTTCCATTTCTTGCATGATGAAGCCAACTCAGTCATGGGTTTCAGGATGCCCTTTATTAGAGCAATAATGCCATTTAAGAGTGCTTTGCAATGGTAATGACTTCACAACAGAGGCCATTACCACAGCCATTATCTGCCATGCTCTCTTAATAGGAAGATCTTATTTCAAAGTCACCTTTTAAAATATTGTTTTGTAGTAAAGAAATATTTTGGGGTGCTGGAGAGATGGCTCAGAGGTTAAGAATACTGGCTCTTCTTCCAAAGGTCCTGAGTTCAATTCCCAGCAACCACATGGTGGCTCACAACCATCTTTAATGAAATCTGGTGCCCTCTTCCGGCATTCAGGTGTACATGCAGGCAGAACACTGTATATATAATAAAATAAATCTTAAAAAAAAAAAAAAGACAGGTTCTTCTTGTGCTATAGGGCGATCAGATTGGCCTTGAACTTGCAATTGTTCTGTGCTGGGCTCCTGCATGCCACTGAGATTTCAGGTGTGTTCTACCTTGCCTGGCTCAATTCTTTGTGTACAAGCTAATACACAGACAGGCCTGAAGATATAAGCCTGTAATCCTAGCTGCTCGAAAACTGAGGCAGGAGGATCCCAGATGTGGGAGTAAATTCAAAGCTGCATGGGAGGTGACTCAACATCTCTGTCTTTAGAGGACCACCCAACAATGCCAGCTAGTCTGGCATCTAGTGATGTCAGCGGAAAGGCAGTCAAAGCTCCTGATTCTGTCTTGTCTCCCATGGCAACCTTTCCCTGTCACATGGGAAGTGCAGCCCTGGAAGACGACAAGGTTGGTAAAGTTGAGGCAGGGAGCAAGAGCAGCAAGCACCCATGTTCCCACCATGACAGAGCTTGGCTCTAACGGGTCAAGTTTGCTACACTAGAATATTAAGATGTGTGTGTCAAGATCCACCTGCCTTCAGGACTAGCGTTCTGCCTCCAGGACTAGCGTTCTGCCTCCAGGACTAGCGTTCAAAGACTTTTCCCTGATTAAGAGAATGAAGAAAGTGATGAAGTTTAAGAAAACGAGGCCCATAGACATTTCCCACAGCTAAGAAGCATTGTATAATGGCGTGTGCCTAAAGTAGAAATGTGGTAAAACACCAGCTTAACATAAAAAGATGGCTCACGTTCAGGTACCAGCCCCCACATGGCAGCTGACAACCATCTACAGAGCCCTTTCAGGGGACCTGACACCTTCTTCTGGCCTTAGGCATCAGTCGTGCAAGAGGTACACATACAAACACAGGCAAGATTCTCATGAATCTTTATATCTTTATAAAGATATTAAAAAATCTTTATAAAACATAAATCTAACAAAGAAAGGAAGAGTAGTGTCAGTACTCGTGAGCCCCAAGGCTAAGACTCCCAACTCTTTCCCAGGATTCCTATCTTCTAAAGCTTATTTCAGCTTCTAGCACAGCATACCAGAGTACCCTACGGTAGAAAACATGGAAGAAGTTAGCCCATGATCCTGTGTCATGTGAGAAAATCCATCACCTCAGGCACCTTCCAAGTGGGGGACAGAGATCAAGGTATGTCCATGGTTCTTTCTCAGAGGAATCAAACTCAGAGTATAGCCCAGATACCCAGGAAGTTTTCCAGAGGGGGCCCAGATACCCAGGACCTTGTCTAGTGGGGGCCCAGGGTTCGCTTCTTTCACTGCAAATCAGCGTTCCTCCAGACTCCTCCTTTTGAGAACAGAAAGAGCACAAATGTATTCACAATTAAACATCCAGTCCCTCATCCCTGTTACCAGTCACCTCTAATCGTTAGCCTTGGAAGGCCGCTCTCCTTCATATCTCCTGCCCAACAGGCACCAACACCATGCATCTCTGGCAAACAGTCTCCACCATAAAAGAAAAGAGAAAGCACAGTGTCCAGAAAAACGTGAAATGCAAAATGACTCACAGGACTCTGTAGATCTCTATGACTGGCATCTTGCTTGATTCAGCAAGGCTGAGCACACTGTGGTAACCCTGCCCCTCACACCAAAATAAAGAGGCATGAGAGTTGAGGATGGTTCCAGGACAGAAGCGAGGAAGCTGACTTTTTTTTGATGGTGGCCACATGGAAGGGATAGAGAAAAAGGAACTTCAGAAGGCGTAGTTCCGGAAAACACCAGCCAGAGGAAAGGAGAGGCAGCTGCCCAGCTCACCTGAGGCTGCCGTGTGAGGGCTTAGCAGCGTCCCAGGCCCGAGTGGGAGGCACCACACAGCCTGCTCACACCTGAAGCTGGCATGCCGTGGCCCAGAGCACAGATGTTCCTCCAGCACGAGGAAAGCCCTGCCCCGGTGGACCAACAAGCACCCCGATGCTGTGGAGAACCGGAGCACACCTGCTGTCCTTGCCAGGTGGGCGTACCTGGGACTTACAGGGTTAACACAACTTCAAGTCAATGTGAGCAACATGAAATTAGAAACATGAACTGGTGAGATGAAGGACTTTTTGAAGGAGAAATTCACCCAATTTCAGTTAACAGGTAGTATCAATCTCTGCGTAAAAGTTTCCCCAAGAGGAAAACAATGTTTTATAAAATTCTTCATTTAAAAAAGCACACAGCTACCTTCAAACTCTGCTGTAACTAACTCTGTTCATATTTGAAGCATGTAATACGGTGTCTGGACATATATACATATGAAAATGATTTCCTGTGACAGTGATTTGCATGTGGGCAGAGTGAAGGTCTCTTCCCTCAGCACGCCACCCTGGGGGTTTATTCCAGCTGCCATGCCAAGTGCCAGTCGTCTCCAGAATGCAGGCCTGTCCGACTGCATACTTGCCCTGTTCCCCCGGCCATGGGACCCTGGCACTCCCCCTCTGCCCTCTGGGTTTGGTTCAACTCTCCACCAGTGTTTCGACTTCCTGTTCATTCTCTTGCCCTCTATGTGGCAAGGTGTCCTGTGGTTTACCTGGTCTGACATACCTAACAGAAATGACAGCAGCAGGAGCTGGGTACAGTGACGCTCACCTGTAATCCCAGCACCCTGGAGGCAGAGGCAGGTGGATCTCTGAGTTCTAGGCCAGCCTGGTCTATACAGTGAGTCCAGGACAGCCAGGGCTACACAGAAAAACCCTGTCTCTAAAAACCAAAGACAGCCCCCTCCCCAGGCAAAGACAGCAACTGGGACATTGCCAACGTTCTTCAG
The DNA here is from genome assembly GCA_010120015.1 of Rhombomys opimus. NCBI lineage: Eukaryota > Metazoa > Chordata > Mammalia > Rodentia > Muridae > Rhombomys > Rhombomys opimus. The sequence goes on from REGO01000124.1 coordinate 4,031,242, forward strand.
GGTGTGAGACTGCCATGGGGAAACAGGCGACGGGGTGAGCAATAGAAGGAAGAGAACATGAAGTTTTCAGTCAGGGTCAACAAGTGCCTACTGTCTCTGGGCAGACAGAGTCCTGGAAAAAGTATTAAGTACTTTTGGGGGCTGGAGAGACAGCTCAGGAGTTAACACTGGTTGTACTTTCAGAGGATTAGGGTTCAGTTTCCAGCACCAACACGACAACTCACAGCCTGTAACTCCAGTTCTGGGAGATCTGCTGGCCTCTGCTGGCCTCTCTGGATGCTTGCATGAATGAGGTGCATACACATGTATACGTGTGTATATATATGTTATGTATATGTGTATGTATATATATATAGATATGTATGCATACATGTATACATTTCCACATAAATACAGAAAAATAAAATCTTTGTTCTGAAAGAGCATTTTAAAAATAGAAGCATGGCTGTCATTGCTCTGCCCTCATATCCACCTGTTGTTGAGATTCTCCAGTTACTAACTCAGGGGAAGAGATCCCAGGCCATTTCCTTCCTTGCACACCTCCCACTGGAGCTGCACACCTCAGCGCTGCAGGAACCTATGCTCACACACAGAGCCTGTGCTTATGGCTTCCCCTCAAGATTCCAGTCAGATGCCCCAGGCCTGGCTCAGAGGCCTTGAAGTCATTCAGCTTTAAAAATCCTCCTTAACTTTCTCAGAATTCTTACATGGATGCCGCCAGCCAGCTCAGGTTGACCAGAGGTTGCTTAGAGTCCTGCTATCGCCCTGTGCTGCTCTAACAGACAGCCCAGGGCAGGAGAGAACCAGCCCTGCCTCTCGTTCTAGATTTAGAGAACTGAAACTGTGTGGAAGATGTGCTACTACCAGGCTCTAAGGGAGAATCTTGCAAGCTCCCAGCTTGACACATTTCAGGTAGGAGACCTTCCTTTGAGAATACCTGGACCTGTACTGGCGAAAAGCTCAGGAAATCCAGAGTAAGCCATGGAGATATGATCCTTACCTCATGGCAGAATCTAGGGGCCTCCATCACCTAAGTTCTGGGGGCTAAGGAGCAGGGCCGGCAGCCCAGCATCTGCAGCAGCATCTGCATCATCCATGGCAGCATCTGCATCATCCATGGCAGCATCCACAGCATCTACAGCAGCATCCGCAGCATCCACAGCATCATCCGCAGTATCATCCACAGAATCCACAGCATCATCCACAGCATCCACAGCTGCATCCACAGAATCCACAGCGGCATCCACAGCAGCATCCACAGCAGCATCCACAGCAGCATCCACAGCAGCATCCACAGCAGCATCCACAGCAGCATTCACAGCGGCATCCACAGC
>REGO01000124.1:4033565-4071132 GCA_010120015.1 Rhombomys opimus
GCATCCACAGCAGCATCCACAGCAGCATCCACAGCAGCATCCACAGCGGCATCCACAGCGGCATCCACAGCATCCAGGCTGCACCTGTCACACCTGGGTTCAGTTGTCCCTTGTGGTCATTCTGCTTCTTGTCACCTTTGTCTTTTGGGCTTCCTAGTGCCTCCTGCCCTGACCCGGCCCTGGGAGAGGTATCCCCATGTCTGCCAAGGGTTCTGTGACAGAACAAGGCAGTCATTGGTGTGAAATATGCAGACCAGGGCAGGGTGGGGAGATGGCGGCACTGAAGCCAGGAATCCAAGCTAGATGCAAGCAGGCGCTTCTCAAAACAGGAGTTTAACCAACACGTAGCTACTGTTGAGCTTCTAAGTAGGGGTGCCCCTCCTACCTCCACAAGAATGTTGCTTTACTGGGATACAGTATCTATCATCAGCTTCAACAGCAGAACCAATGCTGTGTAATCCACTGTCTAAGGTAATTATAGTTGATTTATTACTGAGATATCACGTCAGGTTTTCTCCATCAATATTGTATGGCAGTAAGTTATCCTGAGGATGGGAAAGGAATAAAAGCCAGGCTCTTCGTGGACTTACGTTTGATCAGAATCTTAGGGCAAGCCTAAGAGGGTACTCTGCATATACCAACTACCCTGTGCCCAGGGCTCCACTGTCTCCTGGAGATGGGAGGGCAGAAAGGCGGAAGCAAACCTGTACACGGGGAGAACTGAAGTGGTGAGTGCAGGTGCAGGCACCCAAAGAGGGTTGTTTGATTTTTATCAGCCAAGTGCACAGCAATGAGGCAGTGGTCAAATACTCAACTTCCAGGCTGGTGTCCCCTATGGAAAGCACTCCAGCACAGGCTGGCTTGCTAGCGGCCCTAGACTCTCCCGCCCTGCTTCTGCCAGCCCCCTCTGTCATGAGGACTGCCAGCTGAGCCCTCATGTTCACCCAGGTACACACTGTTTTCCAGTAATGTTCAAAGCCCCACACAGACTCAACATTTTCAGTAAGAGGTGATGCAAAAGCTACCCCAAAGCCTTTAGAGTAAGGCAGTTGGTGGCTGTCCCCGTGCTGTGTGGTATGGTGCACAATGGTCCAGCTCTGGCCATGCCATGAAGTCAGTCTCCCCAAGTGCTTCCCAGACTTTGTCCCCTGCCCTCCTGTGCGTGGTCCACACAGCTGTGCCTGTGTCCTCTGGTTCCCTCCACACAACCGAGCACAGTCTCGCTGCTTGTTACTGCGCAGCCCCCGCTGTTACCAGAGGTCGTACAGGAGACCCTGTAACAATGCTGAGAATTCATCCTGTGCAGGTTCACCCAGACAAGGCCCTTCCATCCTCAGGGAAAGAACCTCTCGTCTGAATGATATCTACAGAGTAGCAGGCAGCTAGGGAACTTCAGGTCTAGTGATAAGGCAGTGGCGAGTAGAAATGGTGGTAGCAGAGAATAATTACATCTAAAGTAACATTAGAACACAGGTAAGTAAAGAACATTGGTCTCGGAGTGGCCTGGTCTGGAGCGAACGTGGCTCACGGGACGCCTCCTTTTGGTCTGGACCCTTCTGCCCTACCGTAGGCCAGCAGCAGTCAGCCACTCAGAGTGTGGCTGTGCCTTGGACTCTCAGCACAGGACCAGACACTGCCAGGCCTGTGACACCCCATCCTAGAGCAGAAGGAGACCATGGTGCCTCACCCTGTCCAAGGATATAAAGAAAGTTACTAGCTGCTAGGGGACAGGACTGACATTTTTCCTGTGGTGTAGCTACTGTGAAGGTTCTCCTGCTCATATAAACAACCCTGAATAGACACAGCAGGTCACTAAAAAAAAGTGTGACTGTGTGGCTAAAAAAAAAAAACAAAAAACAAAAAACAAAAAACAAAAACATATCAGCTATGGAGAAACTGGAGACTGTGGTGTTTTCTCCCATTGTGTGTGAGGGCTGGGATGCTTGTATCCCCATCAGTGAGCTTTAAGACAGAACCAGCAAAAGCCAGCAAGCTGAGGAAAAGGACGGGCAATACAGAGGTCAGCGCGTGGGAGGCGAAGTCCTGAGCCTGGAGGGAGCACTAGGGCACAGGGTGTCGAGAGAAGCCTTGCTGTCTAACTTCCATCTGGACCAACAAGCCCTGGAGACACCTACCATGCCAGTGGAGAGCAGAGCCTGGCCTGGAGGTGTCTACCAAGGGAGGAGAGGGAAGGACCTAGTATGGGTGAGTAGACAGGATGGACAGACACCTGACAGGTAAGGGACAGGCCATCTTTACTTCTGAAGCCCAGATTCACCAGCAGAATGGCTACTGGTGGATTCTCATCAGAGAATCTGAGAGACTGAGGCCAGACAGAATTCTTATTTTAGCATGTTTTATATAAAATAGACATTTACATAAATTTTATTTTTGAAAGACTTAGGCAAAGTATACAGTCAGACTTAAACGGAGAAATGTTTTAAGCAGCATAGTAAAAATAATGCAGGTGTACATTTATATATAATCAGCCAAAACAGAAATGTCGAGCAGTAGGATCAAAGAACTCCACCCTGACAGCAAACAGCAACTTCCACACGGCCGAAACAGACACTTCAGTCCCCAGGAGGAAAATGCTCCTTTCTTTCACCCCGGTGGTGACAGGGCCGCCACGAGAACTTTAAGCCCACGGACCGTAACCTGCTTCGTCCTGGGACACGGCTGGGCAACCACCATTTCAGGGTGGCCTGTCACGTGCTCTGTGGCTGCCTGGGTCACTGTTACTATCTCCACAATGCCCAGCGAGGTGACTGCATAGAGTGATACCAGGACCAGAACTTGAAGCACTGACCTGGAACTAGTGCGTCCCCATGGTAGCTACAACTAAAGAAAGCGCACAGCAGCGACTTGCACACTCACGATGACTATCCACCGTGTTCCCTGGCCTCTGCACGCATGTTTCCCGGGGGAATGACTGCTGACTCACACCCACAATAGCCCAGGACGGCGCCCTGGGGTGCTATCTGTTTTGTTCTTAGAGTTCCGTGCCCTGAGGCCTTTAGTCAGGGGAATCCTGGTGAGTAAATGTGCAGATTTCAGCATGAACCCACCGGTGGCTGGTAGCTCCAGGTGTTTTCCCCCCTCCCGGACACGGTCCTGCTTCAGTATGAAGCCTCGGTTTGTACTATGATTTCTTTACCTGCTCTCTCAGAACAGAGCTCACAAAAACATGCATGCCAGAAGTGTTTGCAGAACTACACAACATGCCTTGTGTTGAAAACTCAGACAGGAATCGCTCTGTTTCCGACAGTGCCGTTTGGCTCTGAAGTCTTCGCTTACACAGCTGCAGCGTGGAAATGAGGCTGGACAGACTCAGGTTCTGTGGTACTGGGCAATGCCAATCTACAGTCAAAAGTGTGCCCTGACAACGAGAAAACAAAGACCCCGCGCCCCCAAGGCCACGCGCCTTCAGTCATAACTCATCTTCCTACTCTCCTGGGCAGATGCACCACAGAAAGGCATTTGGCCTGTGATTGTTTTACAGAAGAGTTTTGTTTGTTTGTTTGGTTGGTTGGTTTTTTTCCGAGACAGCTCTGTGTAGCCCTGGCTATCTTAGAACTCACTCTGCAGACCAGTCTGGCCTTGAACTCAGAGATCCACCTGCCCCTGCCTCCCGAGTACTGGGATCAAAGGCGTGCGCCACTGTGCCTAGTTCATAAAAAACAGGTTCTAATAAGTGCAATCAAGAATAAAATAACAAAGCCCGTTGTCTGCATACCAGGCAGAGACAGGCAGGGCAAACCCATGCCATGGACACCTTCTGTGAGTCCAAAGGAGTCAGGTTTTTTTTGTTGTTGTTGTCATCGTTGGCACCCTGCCTGGCACACGCACATGGCGAGACAGCGCCTCTCCATCTGACAGCCAAGCATTTTTTAAACAGAAGGACACACTATAGTCCAGTGACACAAGCAGAAAGCCACCCCACTCAGCTACCTGCCGGCCAGTCTAGAAAGAATGGCCCTGACCAAACCCACAGCACAATGACTCAATCTTTACAATTCTTTGGCTCATTTTAGTTCAGTATCGAGGCATAAACATTTTGTGGTATTACCCACATCTCCTTGATAAAAGTAGTCAGCTCCGCATGCTTTGCTGGCACTGGAGCACTGTTTCAGGGAGTCTGAAAGGGCCCGGCTGATCTCCCAGGGCAGCCATACCGGGAGGCCTCCTACCAGCCACGCTGCTGTCTGCTAACAGTCACAGGAAATGTGACGCTTGCTTTCTCTCCTCCCTCAGTTCAGCCACCTCAGGCTTCTATGGTGTGGTTTGGAATTTTATTTAGTCTTGGCTGAAAGCTGCAAAGGCCTGTGAAATTCCACTGTGGACTTCAGAAGAAAACCTGAATCCTAACGCAGACCAGGAGCGTCTGGCTGCGATGACTTCGGCAGCCAGTGGCAGAGGGCTCGCCTGCAGGCGTGAGGTTCTGGCCCAGAACCACACGAACAAAAAGACCCCCGGCCCCACAGAGCGCCCACTCCCCACGGTCTCTGGCCTTTTGGTTCGTTCACCTGCATTCCACCAGCAAACCAGGTTTTATAAACGGCATCAGGAACCTGAAACATTTGAATCACTTTGAAAAGTCCGGACTAAATAATCCCCACATTTAAAATAAGCCACCAAAGCATTCCTGTAACCTATGTCAAAGGGCACAGGGCCGGACTGCCATGGGAGGGTTTCATGACAGGGACTGGCTTTAGGTAAGATGGAGGGCAGGCCTGAGAGAGAGATGGTGGCGGGGGGGGGGGGGCGGGGGGGAGACACAGCATGCGTGTGAGAGGAAAACATTTCAGGAACGCCATGCCGGGGGCTCGGCCCAGGCAAACAAATCCTGATTCGCTTTTTGCCTCCTTCTTCCTACCCAGGCAGGGCATGTTCAGAATTCTGAGACACTGGGCTGGGTTAAAAGAAAGTTTTAGCTATGGCTAGGGCTCAGTGGGGGAGCGTTTCCTGCTGTGCATAAGTCTCTGGAAGCAATAAGGAGGAGGAGGGCTGCGCCAGCTCAGGCTTCAGAAGCTCTGTCCAGTCACCCTGGACAGTGCCTCATGACAAGCCAAGCTCTCTGCTTCTGTGGAGTAAGAAAGACTCCCACTTGCTATTCCATATTACAAAGATCACACAGTGTGTCACAAGATGCACTCAGCATCGATTTTCTCACAGGCAACATTTCAGCCATGGAACCTATCTCACTGGCTCATTTCAAGAAGGATCCCAAATATCCAAGCCAACAAAGCAAGCTGACTTTGCTTTCTTTTTGAGTAGTGCTTATTTCTAATGTTCTGGCAGATGAATGAGGAAGAAGAGATGCCCAGAGGCAGCAGCCTCCTAGACGCCATGGGTCCTTTTCTCTTCAGAAATGTTCACGCTGTCATTGCCTTGTAATTATTCCAACAAGCTTACATTGAGACTTTGGTAGCACTTTAAATAAGGCAAGGTCATGTCAAACACTGCAGTTCAACCTGTCCCACTAGCTTCTAATGCACCATCTGGTAGCTCTATTCTAACAAGCACTGCTAAGAAGTCACTTTTACCAAGGATCCCTACTTCTAATGTCGAGACCAGGGATTGTTTTATAATAAACATTACAGCACATTGTTTGACCTTTGGACTAAGGATTTATGTCTTAGGTGGCAGAAAATAAGGTTCTGGATCAAGTTATGATGCGTAATGCCGACAGACAAATACACACAGCAGGTGAGGAGCTGCCCCAAAGAAGAGGTGTGGCCGGACCAAACTCCCTCGCAAGCCTTTTCAGAGGAGCGTTCGGCCGCTTATTTCAGCTTACCTGCTACAGAAATAGCACACACAGGCACTGCCCCCTGATGCTGGGTGCAGGAAGCGAAGGGCTGGCACGGTGAGGGGCTTTGGCTTTCCAGCGGTCTGCGTGACGTCTGGCTCAGCGTCAGGGCCTGCGTGGCTGCGGCGTTCTGTTTCCTGGGGTGAGCCCTTCCACCTCCTCCACTCCCCAAGACTGAGCTGGCCCCTCGTTCTACCAGCCTTAGTGGCAATTAACCACTATGACTTGGGGAGAGTGTTAAAGCTTTCCTATTTTGCAAGTTTCATATGCTTGGGTTTGAGAGATGCTGTCAAAATGACTAGGTACAGAGAAAAAAAGACAAGAAATGTGGATGTATATATTAAATATTTTATAAGTTATATAATAAATAACACTAAAATAATTCTAATTGTGATTTCAACCTTGCCTTCCTTATTTTTAAATATAAACATATTTTTAAAAAATTATGAATTCAGACTTTACCGTAAGGTTTTAGAGTACTCTCCACACTCTCCAAATTTACTAGGCAGAAAGCCACTGTGTTTCAAATACAGAATTCTCACCGACCCTCAAAAGTCAGTAAGTAGAGCTGTCTTCCCTCAACTCAGTCTGTGAGGAATTCTGTAACAGTAGTGGAGATTCCTCAGTGCTCAGGTTTACCTTTCAAAAATAATAAATCTCACAAGTCTTGACCTTAGGAGAATAAAGTAGAACTCTAACACTTGTGAGCAGCCGTACCCTGCTGCGCCACGCCAGCAGCACACGTCAGGGTCCCAGCCGCCCGGCTAAACTCACGCACACATGGTTTTGGAGTGGAGACATGGCTCTCATGAAGCTTGGGATACAAGCGAGTAAAACAGTTCCATGAAGAACTAAGGATGCCGAGCTTCGACTTTCCTGTAGAGATGTTAGCCACACAGACCCCTAGAAGACCCATCTTTGTGTTTTAGGCACTGGAAACACTTACACCAGGGCGGGATTCAATGAACTGCTTAGCGATGCTCTCAGGGACATGAGGGCAAGCCCAGCCATCAGTGCTCGGCTCCCATGCACACCACGGGATCTCCCAACAGCCCTGGGCTCCTGGGGACCAGCTGAGCTCGGGCTGACTCCGCCCCAGGGCTCACTCCAGAGGAGACAGCTGTCAGGAGGAGCAGCTCCAAGGACTCCACGCCTCTGTGTTTCTGCTACAGTAAGAACACGGTTCACTGTCTGTGCTGCCAAGGCTGCTCGTCCTCTGGAGGGAGTCACGCAGTGGAGCCGGTAGAGAGGCACTTCCCCTTCTCTTCCCGGCAGATGTGGGCTCTCCTTTGCTGTGTGTCCCTTCAGCAGTCACCAGCAGCCATCTCCCTCTGTGTCTGCGGGAGGGGAGCACCTGGCTGGCAGTCAGTGTGTGAGCAAGGCCCCCACCTGTCCTCCTCCAGCCTGGAGTCCCATGAGCCTGCGGTCTTTCCTGACTACGTGTGGTCCTGCTCCCGGACTTCCTGCAACCTTCTCTCCAGGCGATCCAGCTTGGCTAGGTTCTCCTTCAGAAGCTGGCTGTCTGGAACCAGGCCCAGGGCCCTCTCATAGTAGGCCCTTGCAGAGACATAGCTCCCCTGTGGGGAAGAAGAGAACACTGCTCAGCACAGCCCTGAAGATGGGGGACAGGCCTCCCCTTCCTCCGACTGCCAGTACCCAGGCTCCCCCAAGGAAATCTGGGTAATTTTACCCTTATCTCTCGGTGCTTTGAGGCAGGGAAGAGCCGGCTGGGGAATGTGGAGGCTGATAGCTCCAGCTAAGTTAGGGGCGCACACAGATTCCAGCTTTCTCAGCAGGGAGTGGAGCCATCACCCCACAGCCTTCTCGGGAAGGCAGCACTGGGCTGCTCTTCTTTTTAAGCAACAGGCTTGGGGTAGAGGCGGGGAGGAAGAGCAACAACTAAATAGACGTCCACTATTAGCGTCTTAGTTTGTTCTATCTTCAGCCTCTCCTAACGTAAGCCTTCCACAATGCCAAGACTTGATTAGAAGATGGATTCAGGGCTGGGCATCCACATGCCCGGAAGCAACCCCCCCAGCATAGCTCCTGGCTCACCGCGCTGGACTGAGATGGGCTCTTTCTTTGATCTGCTCAGTCTGGGGCAGAGATGGTTACACTTTCCCTCAGGAAGCTGCCCATCTCTTCCCACTGTAAAACTACAAACTGATTTGACATCGTCCTCGGCTGCAGCTGCCATGCGGGTAGACGCCACAGAAGTCTTAACTTTCTCTCACAATTTAAAACATCACCTCTCCACGCTAGCAGCTGTCTACCAACATGCATTTTCCCACATGTGCTTGTGGAGCTCAGGGGCTGCCTGACAGCACAGCGAGACCCCACGGGTTGCTATGGTGACCCCAGCACTGAGTACACTGTTCAGACTCTGTGACTCACCTCTGGTTCTCATGGTGCTTATGTGTGCAGCTGGTGAAAAAGAAAGTGGAAATGACGAGGGGGAAAAAAAAGAATTGTACACTGAGAAGGCAGCTACGTCCTGTGTAACAGATATAGATATATGCTGTGTCTATTTATATTATAGATAGATAGATAGATGGATAGACAGATAGATAGTAGATGATATATAATAGATAGATGATAGATGGATGGATATATGATAGATAGATGATATATAGATAGATGATAGATATATAGATAGACACATGATAGCTAAATGGATGGATGGATAAACAGATGATAGACAGATAGATGATGATAAATGGATAGATAGATGATAGACAGATGGACAGAAGGTATACAGTTAGTGCTGAAAGAAGCCAAACTGGCCCAGGCTCAGGAGCCCAGCTCTGGCACCACTGGTTTGCTAACTCCAGCACCCTCCTCCAAGTCCCTAGTGTACGTGTGGACACCCTCACCTTGTGTAGCCAACAGCTCTCAAGACACTCCAGGGAGTGGGTCCTCAGGTCCGTGGAGGCTACTCTGAATCTGGGCCTCACCCTTGGCCTTGGAATTGTCTCAGATCACTGGGCTTCTCTGCCCTTTACACAAAATCTAGTTTGCCTTCAGATGGCTCTTCTCTTGACTAAATTGTAAGCCCTGTATGTGTGTTTTTAATTCTATCCCCCAAGTCAATGACTCCAATTAGGTGTTCTGTAGGAATTGGAGTGAGGTGATTGCTAGAACTGAATTTATTTAACTAGGACTAACACTTATCTCTCAGTGATAGCAGACACATTAGCTGTGCCCAGCTGCTGTGGCCAGGCGCTGCTCCCTGACAGCGAAGACAGAACACAGAGAGTTCCACAGCGCTGTCCTACACAGCATGGTGCTCATCACGGAGCCAGGGTGAAAGAGTGATTTACGGAGTCCTGATAGAGCCCATCGACCTCATTTCACAGAAAAGCCCAGTGTGCTAGAGAGTACACACCCCTAACCCAGAAAGTGCAAAATGTTCAAAGCCTGCTACTTTGTGACCAGGGTACCATGGATGGGAGATTCCGTCACTGATCCCATGGAGAGGCCTCCCTGCAGATACACTAACACACCCCACACCGTCCCCAGCAGCATCCTCGTGGAAGGTGGGCATTGCGCTGGTCTTGGCTGTCCACATGTGAGGTACTTCAGGTCACAAGCACCAACCTTAGGCACACTGAGTGTACATGCCCTTCCCTCCCTGGGTGGGCGCAGCCCTCACCGCCTTCTCATCCGAGCACCTCCTTGTCAAGGCTTACTTCAACCTTCACCTCCACAGCCCTTGGAGGCCCACACTCCCCAGCCTCAGGGCAGCAGCCAGGGGCAGGATGAGCAGCCCCGTGACAAACACTCCTTGCAGGACCACAGGACTGCCAGGATGGCTCCTGTGCTCCCACAGTGACAACCCGGGACTATCAAGGTGGCATCAGAATGACACAACCAACCAACATGGCGAACACACACATTCACAGCAGACCACATCCTTCAGATTTACCCACAGGACTGTGAACCACAACTGTGGGAGCTTCTCACTGCTCGGGCAAATCTGTGACGTCTGCATGACCAACAGTGATTATTAAATGAACGTCAACTACATTTGAGAACAGTCACTCAGAAGATAGTTCTCCAGTCTCCAGAGCTCTGTGAATTTACACGGTAATTACCCTGTTTTCTTTTTCTGAACGTTCTTGGGTATATCCTTTCTAATTCTTTACATTGACAACTGAACTTTAATTTCTGGTACATCCCGTCTGAGGCAGCTGTACATCGTTTTAACAACAACTCCTAAAGATGACTTTGCTCCTGAAGTGCTGCGCTGTCCTAAGGAAGTCCACCTGTCTCACAGTGAGCGTTGTTAACCATCACCCCACAGCACTGCCCAGGCGCTTGGATCCTCCGCGGCGCCTCGGCTTGAAGTGGTCAATGGTTTTGAGGAGGCCGTGAGCAGAGCCCCGCGGCAGGCAGGCAGGCAGGCGAGCCCAGTGAGCGCAGCCTACCTGAATGTGTCGGATGCCCCCCATGTTCATCCACGCCTGCGCCTGCTCCGGGTCCAGGGCCACAGCCGCCTCGTAGCTCTGAGCAGAGAAGGAAAGCATCACGTCAGGCGTGTGCACAGAACTGTGCACCCCTGCCCACAGGCAGACCTGAGAGGTGACACCACTCCGCAGTGGCACATCTAGTCTGCTCTTTCAGGGTGGATGGCAAGGGAGCCTCGGGAGGGGACCACGGGGCCTCTGTGACAGCACGTGCAGCCTGCTGTGGAGGCCCAGGGTTTCTGAATGGCTTCTCTCTGTTCTGCAGAAAAGCTGTGCGTGTGGCCTTCCCACCATAACTGAGCACTGGAGTGCAGAAGCCAGGGATGGGGTTCAGTACGGAGCACAGGCTCAGCCGCTGTGAGGCCCTGGCCTCGACCCCCAGCACTCACAAAAGGGATAAAGACATCCCAGAACCTGGCATGCTCTCCGGAGCGCTTAACCGGGGCCCATCACCCCGCAGCCCCAACTTGCTGCTAAGCCCCAAGGCAGTGTGCTCATGTCATTTATGCCACTGTATGGGACATGACGCCTGTCTTTCTGCTGCCTTTCTGCAGCTCCTCAAAGCTCAACTGTGGCAGCACACTTCTATAATTTTGGCTGCTCTGAGGCAAATGACTGGCCCCTTAATGATGAAGTGTTTAAACGTGTTTGTTTTGAGACAGAATCTCTCTATAGCTTTGTTGCCCTAAAGCTCACTGGCCTTGAACCTGTGGTCCTCTGCCTCCAGGTACAGCACCACACCCTGCTGATGTGGTCATGTTTTTAGACCCGTTAGTGGTTGTGGAGATGAAGAACAGGCATGCCGCTGCAAAAGGTGGACAGACACCAACATCCACCGTGTGGGTCCCGGGGGTCAGGCTTTGAGACAAGTGCCTTTACCCATGAGCCATCGGGCCATCCCTGACGCAGTGCTACTGAGCCAGCGGAGGCCCAGACGCCCTTATCTGGTGCAGTGGGCATTCAAACCTGTAACTGTGACCACAGCCTATTTAGTTTACCTCAAAAGCTTTGTCCAGAAGGTTCTGCTCCCTTAGCTGGTTTCCTTTCGTGAAGAAAAGCTCAGATATAATCTTTGGGTCCTTGGGCTTGAGCTGAAGAGCCTTGTCTATGGCTTCCAGTGCCTGCAGCAGCAGGAAGGAAGGAGTCATGAGGAGCAGATGAAGGAGCCCGGCTTAAAGACTGGCACTGACACCTCAGTTCACAACTGTCAGCCAGTGTGACACCTGACATACACAGGACTTTCTGCACTCCCATCTTCTCATTGCCAATTACTAGCATAAACTCATTTCCTTACACCTCAGCTTCCCCCCTCAGGGATGGGCAAGGAGCAAACATCTTTACACTTTCCGAGAAGGCTGCACAATCGCAGGGGGTTTGCCCTGGTCACCCTTCCTTCTGGACCTTCCTGCCTGGTGCCTGGCCCGGCTCTGCACACAGGCATTGCTTAGAAGCAAACTTGTGCCCTTCTGCTGAGGCTCCACAGTTTGCCCCGGGACCATGGCCTTCCCTAGGTGCGTATGTGGGGGTGGGCAGGACGGGGCTAGTCAGGCCTGCATCTGAACCGTGTGCTCTGTCCCTGTCTCCCCACCCGTCGAGCCTTAGGCACACCTGTTTCTGTTTCCTCAGCTGCCTTTCGGCTTACTGACCTCTTCCTCTCCAGACCCCCACATCACGTCTGTGGAAACATGACCCCACCTAGCCAGGTGCTCGACTCTCAGGAGCTTGCTGTCCCTCTTTCTGATCTCACCAGTCACCTCTGTCTTGTAACTTCTTGACCAGTCTCTGTCTCCCTCCCTAAATAAGCTCCCTAGGACCAGGGCTGCCTTTTCTCCACCCCACCTTGCGCCTGGAGTTTCCTGCAGTGTCTACCCCACTCTGCAGGCATTTACAAATACTCTCTTGAGTAGGTTCGTGAATCTAACGGCTGTGTGACTTTTCAATATGGAGACGAAGATGCAGGGCCTGACAGTTCCACCTGCCCGGGCTGACATGAGGACTGCAAGCGAACACTAGAACTTGGGGAGCTGGAGGGCATTCGGGGCTGGGCAGCCAGAAACTACCTGTAACCGTGAGGTAAAGTGTCTGCAGAGGAGCCCGGATGTGCTGTTTAAGATGTGTGGGCAGGTGAGAGCGAGGAAAGCTCCAGGGGCAGGGGTGCAGGCCAGGCTGTCAGGGCTCCCGGCCTGTGGACACAGAGGCTCATCTGCACTATTTTCTACCCCATGGCCCTGAGGGCCCTCTCCTTCGTCCTGGCAGTCCTGCCTCTTCTGGGCGACCACACACTTGGAGAGTACCTTGTCGTGGTGCTCCTGCCTGCTGTGGATTGCCGACAGCAGGCGGTAGCATTCCAGGCATCCCGGCTCCTCGGACACGATGCGGCTGGTCATCTGCTCGGCTTCGCCGGTCTGGCCCACCACGGCTAGGACCTGAGCCTGCAGAGCCACAGGGCATGCTTAGGAGGCGCCTGGCGCTCAGCAGGGGCAGGCTGAAAAGGGCCACCAACCGTGCGAGGGGTGGTTCCCTGCCAGCCTGACAGACACAGCGAATGTACGAAGGCGACAAGTCTCAGAGCATGACATTCACACGCTGCGGATGCTGCCCGCCCTGAGCGTGGTCACAGCACTGCAGCTCCGTGAGAGAACAGCCTACTTAGAGCAGCCACGCAGGAGGCAGGTTAGAGATAGAGCGATGGCGTCTCCAGCAAGCCATCGTGCCAGCAGGAGGCACAGCAAACACCACCGGCCCCACGCTCCTGTGCCCACACACACACACACACACACACACACACACACACACACACACACGCGCGCGGGCGTGGCGGGCATGCACTACTGGGTCTGGGTCCAGGACTCCACAGGGCTGTATTTTGGTCAGGTTGGTTTAGATTGGCGCCAGGAGGTAGACAGCAGGGCCTGTGCACTCGAGGGAAGACCCGTAAGTACCCGGCGCTGCCTGGCTGCCCGTCGGGAACGCTGAAGTCACTTGGGAAGGGCGCCTGCGCCCCGTGTGGCAGAGCTCGCGAGAGCATCCCAGCCCGGCCGAGCTTCCTCCAGCTCTGCTCTAGAGCGCTCAGCTCTGCTGCAGCCTTGCACCAGCACCCTCTCCCCTCCTCACCAGGGCCAGGCGGAGCTCCCGCTGGGCAGGCTGGAGGGCGACGGCTTCCCGGTACACGTCCAGAGCCTCCTCGTGCCGGCCAGTGTTGTAATAGAGCGCGCCCAGGGGCGACAGGACCTCGGCCGTGCGGGCCACCTGCAGGGCGCTGCGGGACAGAGGCAAACGGGGCTCAGGGCTCCTGGTCCACCCGGACACAGCCGCAGATTCGGGCTGGGATTCGGGCTGTGTGTGGTCAGGGCCACTCTGTGTCCCTCATGTACACCTCCAGTGACCCCTTTCCTGGCCACTCCTGGTCTCAGGAGTCTGTGTCAGCGCAATGGCTGGTTCAGGCCTTGACAGAGCGCAGCCGTGTCCATTTCCAGAGCCGATGTGGCAGTGTTAGCTGTCACGGCAGCTCCAGAAAACCGAACTAATTAAAGCAGAAAACTCCCCCAACTTCGACGAGCACTGTGGCCTTCCCAGTATGCGCATGCATGCGTGCGTGTGTGGTCGCTGTGATCGTGTAGCTCGCTGTCCTGCCGTTCTGGAAGTGGGAGTCTGTGTCTTGGAAGCCCGCCTGCCCAGTGAGTAGCCGCCCATGGGAAGCCCTGGAGGGAGGAGGGGCTGTACCGTCTGTACCACTCTTCTGCCTTGCTGTTCTCCCCCAGGGACCTGTAGAGCCGGCCCAGGTTCACCACGGCCACGTGATGGCGCGGGCTCAGCTGGATGGCCTGCTGGTAGTGAGCCACGGCCTTTTCGGGGAAGCCTGCAAGGGGGGGGGCGGGAAGAGAAAGAGCCTGTTGGGGACCAGGGGTGTGGCTACCCTTCCTCCTCGAAGGGCAGCTTCACACTGTTCTGTGACCAGCCTGAGCTCTGGCCTCTCCTGCTTGCCTCACCTCGGCCCACTTCACCGTCCACCACGGCCGCCAACGAAAGAAATAACAAGGAAGCTCTGATTGTTTGTTTGCTGAGACAGAGTCTTACCCGTTAGCTCAGGCTGGCCTGGAAACCATGTAACCCAGGCTAGCTTCAGTCTAAGGGCTATGATGCCAGGCGTCAACCCCACACTATGTGTGGTCATTTCCCTAAGACACAGTTGCTGCCCATTTCACACAGAGCAGAGCGGGCCACAGCAGAGAGAACGCTGGCCGCAGCAGATTCTAAGTGTTAAAGTCACGGGACAAAAGAGGAGGCTGCTTTAGACAGCATGTGACAATGCTCTCTTGAAACTTTCTGTAAATCATACTTTAGCCAGTGTTATTTGCACACACACACACACACACACACACACACACGTGTACGAGTGTGCGTGTGTCGTCCCTGGGGCACAGAGACATCAGAGTGCGATGCAGTGGGCCCGAGCGATCAAACTGAGGCCTTCGGGCTTGGCTGCAAGCACCCTTACCCAGTGAGCCCGCTCGTCACCCTCAACAGCACACTGTGACTAAACACAGCAGCCATGCCACTGCCCATCTGTCCCCAGCGTGTGTGACTCTGCTCACGTGGCCTCCACAGATGTCTCGGATCCTATTTTGCTGCCTCTTGGGATTCGAGAGGGAGTTTTTAAACCACCAAAACAAAGTGAGTTCTTCACAAATACAGACACTGAAGTCTAGACCTAACAGCCTTGATCACTGAGGGTAAGCGACACAGAAGCCAGGGTGAGACTACAGTCTCCCTGGTCAGGAAGGGTCCCCAGAAACGCTTCCTAGAAGCCAGCCATGCGACCAAACTTCAGAGCAGCTGAGTGTGCAGCCTGGACCCCAGGTCACACCTCCCAGCCATCCTGCTTGAACACAGGGACACGCCACAGCCACCAGTGAGGCCATCAGGACCACGCCACAGCCGCCAGTGAGGTCATCAGGACCACCCCACAGCCGCCAGCGCCAGGCAGGGCTCCCCTCAGAGGCTGCTGCTGAACAGCAGGGACAGCCTTGGTCGGGCAGGTGCTTCCTCCTTTAATTGTGTTGGTCATGTGACTAATGACCCGGCAGGGGGCACCACACAACAATCTCACATGTGAAAGGGAGCCTGCTTCCCCAGAGGATTTCTACTCTGTTAAACAGAAGAGTGCGAGGGGGGGGGGGGCAAAAAAAAAAAAAAAAAAAAAACAGAAGAGTGCCACATCCTGGAAATGGAAATCCTTTCCCGAGCTTGGTGCTGGAAACCTAATTCCCAGAACCGGATCCACCCCAGGCTCCGGTCCCTGCCGACAGGACCGCGGCACCTCTGGACGAAAGCGTCAGAAAGCACACACACCGCTTTGAGGACCCAGCACACACCGACAGCGTGTGGGGCTCTGCTCAACCACAAAGGAAACAGGATCTGTGCCCAGCTCCACGCCAGAGGGGCCACCTCTTGGCGAGAACACACTCTGGAGTGCGCATGAAGGGAAATTCCACTACGAGAACCAGCCTCCGCCGGCTGGAAGCTGCACAGAGGCCGGCTCTGCCCTGAAGACAGCCTGTGTGCACTGTGGGTGTGCATTGGGGGCATGCAGCCCTATGGGTGTGCAGCCCTGTGGGTGTGCAGCCCTGTGGGTGTGTGGGTGTGCATTGTGGGTGCTCAGCCTTGTGGGTGTGCATTGTGGGCGTGCAGCCCTATGGGTGTGCAGCCCTGTGGGTGTGCAGCCATGTGGGTGTGTGGGTGTGCACTGTGGGTGCTCAGCCTTGTGGGTGTGCATTGTGGGTGTGCAGCCCTGTGGGTGTGCAGCCCTGTGGGTGTGCACTGTGGGTGCTCAGCCTTGTGGGTGTGCATTGGGGGTGTGCAGCCCTGCGGAGTGCTGGTGGGAAAGCCGGGACACCCCGGCTCAGGGCCAAGCTGCTCCCTGCTCGGGGGTTTCCTAAACACCAGGTTTTGAGCTCGGAGACTTAGGAAAATGACAGCCTCAGTGCAGGGTGGCCTGACGCGTAAGCCACCTCACAGACAGCCACTGCGTGCGGCAGGGAGGGGCACACTCAGCAGTCGGCGGGCGCCTCACTCACCAGCGTCGACTAAGAACACGGCGTAGTTGTTGTGCAGGTCTGAGCTGTCCGGGCAGTTCCTGATCCCAGCCTGGTAGATGTCCTCTGACTCCTTAAATCTGCCCTTTAGAAGAAGGAAGACACGGTCTACACAAGTAATAATGCGCTGAAGACTGGGAGTGAGCAGGGGAGAGAGAAGATGCTCATGGAGCCTGTGTATATACCAGGCACTAAAAATAATAACAACAACAACTCGAGCTTTGCCTGAACCAAAGTTAGCGCTAACCAGGCACAAGCTCAGGTGTGCTCAGCTCCCCTGCGCAAACATGCGGACACGAAGACGCAGCATCCGAATGCATGCTGCAAAAGGTCTTGGACCGTCCTTCCCCTTGCTGACTGGTGGAGACGCTGGCAGCGCCGGCGCTGAGGCTGGGCTGGGGCAGAGGTGCACAGTGCATGTGACAGCACACTCTCCTCTCACCTCCATCTACGGTCTGCTAGCGGAGCTTTGCGGCAGTGCGTGCGTGCGTGCGTGCGTGCGTGTGTGTGTGTGTGTGTGTGTGCGCACACACACACACATTAAAGGACAGGGAGAAGGCTCATTGTATCAGAGGCCAATCAAGATTTAGAAGTGTCAGAGGGCATGCATTCATTTACTCATCTAGAGCATCTGAGCTGCAGCAGCTGGAGGTCGAAGGGCACACCCACCAGGACTGTCCTGGAACGTGTTCGGGGCTCACGGCGACCTGAGTTCAGTTCCCTGAACTTATGTAGCAGGAGAAAACTGACTCCCTCAAGTTGTTGTCCGGTCGCCACACCTACACTGTGACACACACACACGCCTATGTACACATACATACATATAAACCTGCGATACACTCACACACATGCACACACATCTACACAACTATGTGCACACATTCACATTCACATAATGCACACATTTGCACCCCCCATAACACACACAGGCAAATTCACGTGCACATGCTTAACTATGTACACACATGCACACACACATTCATATACTCATATACATGCACACACACATATAACACACACACACACTTTTTAAGATAAAGAATTGGGTCTTGGATTGAGCCATGAAGAGAGGTCCAGGGAGCATCAGGAGAAGAGAGCTGGGCCAGAAAAAAAAAAAAACAAACAAACAAAACAAAAAACAAACAAACAACAACAACAAAAAAAAAAAACAAGAAAAGTCTCATTTCAAGATGGTTACCTACACAGACACAGGAGCTAAGTGACTGCCGTGCTGACTGTGACACACCTAGAGAGAGGAAGGGATCCTGCTGCCAGACCTGCCTGGTGTCCCCCCCCGCCCCGTGTTCCCACCACCCGAGGACAATTCAGAATTCCAGACAGGTGCAGGTCCAGCATTCAGCTCGACACTCTCTAGAGGGACCTGCCTGACCTCAGGACCACAGGGCTAGACACCCGCACCCTGATTCCCTACCTACAGGTCCAACTGAGACTCAAACAGCAGAGAAGAGCCGCTGGCTACTCACGGAGATCTAGCCCATGACCTAGGACCCCCTCACCCTTGTGCCCAGGGGGCTCCAGAAACAACCAGATGGCTAAGGGCCAGCATAAGAACACCATCAACAAAACCCAGGGCAGTGTGGCAGCATCGGAGCCCAACCAGCCCCACACAGCAAGCTCTGGACAACACAGCCGAAACGCAGAGAAATGACCGTAAATCTAGGCTTACGAAGATCATAGGGGCCTTCAAAAAGGAAATGAATAAATCCCTCAAAAACACAGGAAAATACAATCAAACAAAGGGACTTTTAACGAGGAAATGAATAAATCACTGAATGAAATATAGAAACATACAATCAAACAGGTGAAAAAAAAATGAATAAAACCGTGCAAGACCTGAAAATGGAAATAGAATCAATAAAGAAATTACAAGCTGAGGAAATCCTGGAGATGGAAAACTTAGGGAAGAGGGCAGGAACTACAGAGGTGAGCATCACCAACAGAATACAACTGAAGAAATCGATACATCTGTCGAAGAAAATATTAAATCAAAATATTTCTTGACACAAAACATCCAAGAGATCAAGGACATGATGAAAAGACAAAACCTAAGAATAACAGGAATAGAAGATTCCCAGCTCCAAGGACCAGAAAATATTTTCAAAATGGAGGAAACTTTCACCAACCTAAAGAAAGAGATGCCTTTAACATACAAGAGATTACAGAACACCAAATACATTAGACCAGAAAAGAAATTCCTCCTGCCACATAATAACCAAAACATTAACTGTACCAAACAAAGAAAAAATAGTAAAAGCTGCAAGGGAAAAAGGCCAAGTAACATATAATGGTAGACCTATCAGAATAATACCCAACTTCTCAATAGAGACTATAAAAGCCAGAAGGGCCTGAGTCTCGCAAAGCCTTAGAGATCACAGATGTCAGCCTAGACTACTATACCCAGAAAAAACATTCAATCACCGTAGATGGAGAAAAAAAGACATTCCACAACAGAACCAAAGTTTTAATAATCTATGCACAAACCAAGCCCTACAGAAGAAACCACAAGGAAATCTCCAACCCAAGGAGGTTAACTCTAACCAAGAAAACATAGGATATAGATAACTTCATTACAGCAAAACCAAAAGAAGATGAGCACGCAAACACACTACCACCACCAACATCAAAATAAAAGAAACCAACAATCATTGATCATTAATATCTCACAACATCAATGGGCTCAACTCTCCAATAAAAAGACACAGTCTAACAGGATGGATGTGTAAAACAGGATCCAACATTCTGCTGCATTCAAGAAACACACCTCAGCACCAAAGATAAACTTTACCTCAAAGTAAAAGGTTGGAAAAAGGTTCTCCAAGCAAAGGGACCCAAGAAGAAAGGTGGAGTAGCTATCCTAATATCTAATAAAACAAACTTTCAACCAAAGTTAATAAAAAGAGATGGGAAGGACACTTCATTCTCATCAAAGGAAAAATCCACCAAGATGACATCTCATCTATGCCCCAAATACAAGGGCACCCACATTTGTAAAAGAAACATTATTAAAGCTTAAATCATATACTGATCCACACACATTAATTGTGGGAGACTTCAATACCCCACTCTCACCAATGGACAAATTGTAAAGACAAAAGCTAAATAAAGAAATATTGAAGTAACAGAGGTCATGAATCAAATGGACCTAATAGGTGTCTATAGAACTTTTTACCCAAACACAAAAGAATATACTTTTCAGCACTGCATGGCACCTTCTCCAAAACCAACCATATAGCTAGTCACAAAGCAAGCCTCAACTGAGACAAGAATATTGAATTAACCCATTCTGTTTTATCTGGTCCCCATGGACTGAAGCTGGATTTCAACAACAGAAATAACAAAAAGCCTAACATTCACAGAAACTGAAGAACTCCCTACCGAATGACCACTGGGTCAGGGAGGAAATAAAGAAATTAAAGCCTTTCTAAAATTCAATGAAAATGAAGGCACAACATAGCCAAACTTAAGGGACACAATGAAAGCAGTGCAAAGAGGAAAGTTCATAGCACTAAGCACCTTTATAAAGAAACTGGAGACATCTCATACAAGCAACTTAGTAGTACACCTGAAAGCTTTAGGGGGAAAAAAAAAAAAAGCAAACACACCCAAGAGGAATAGATGGCAGGAAATAATCAAACTCAGGGAGAAATCAATAAATTAGAAACAAAGAGACCATTACAAAAAAAAAATATCAACAAAACCAAGACTTGCTTGGTTCTTTTCGAAAATCAACAAGAGAGACAAAACTTAGCCAAAATAACTAAAAGTCAGGGAGAAAATATCCAAATCAACAGAATCAGAAATGAAAATGGGGACATAACAACAGACTCTGAAGAAATCCAAACAATTATTCAGTCTTATTTCCAAAGCCTGCATGCCACAAAATTGGAAAATCTAAATGAAGTGGACAGTTTTCTTGATAGATTCCCCTTGCCAAGGTTAAATCAAGGTCAGGTAAGCAAGGTAAGTTGTCCTATAACCCCTAAGGAAATACAAGCAGTCATTAAAAGTCTCCCATCCAAAGAAAACCCAGGTCCAGATGGTTTCAGTACAGAGTTCTACCAGACCTTCAAAGAAGAGCTAACACCAATACTCTTCAAATTATTCCACAAAATAGAAACAGAAGGAACATTGCCAAACTCATTCTATAAGGCCACAGTTGCCCTGATACCTATACCACACAAAGGCCCAATTAAGAAAGAATTTCAGAAAACGACTCTACAAAATACTCACAAACCGAATTCAAGAACACATCAAAAACATCATCCAACATGATCAAGTAGGCTTCATCCCAGGGATGCAGGGATGGTTCAATATATGAAAATCCATCAGTGTAACCCACCATATAAACAAACTGAAAGAAAAAATGACATGGTTATTTTATTAGATGCTGAAAAAAAATTTTGCAAAATTCAACAACCTTTCATGTTAAAAGTCTTGGAAAGATCAGGGATACAAGGCACATACCTAAACATAGTAAAGACAATATACAGCAAGCTAATAGCCAACATTAAATGGAGAGAAACTTAAATCAATCCCATTGAAATCAGGGACAAAGCAAGGTTGCCCACTCTCTCTGTATCTCTTCAACACAGTACTTGAAGTCCTAGCTAGAGCAATGAGACAATAAAGGAGATCAAGGGGATACATATAGGAAAGGAAGAAGTCAAAGTATCACTATTTGCAGATCATATGAAAGTATACATGAGTGACCCCAAAAATTCAACCAGAGAACTCCTTCAGCTGATAAACACCTTCAGCAAAGTGGTTGGATACAAAACTAACTTAAAAAAAATCAGTAGCCGTCTTGTATACAAACAACAAACAGGCTGAGAAAGCCAGGAAACAACAGCCTTCACAATGGTCACAAATGACATAAAGTACCTTGGTGTGACTCTAACCAAGCAAGTGAGAGACCTGTATGACAAGAACGTCAAGGTCTCTGAAGAAAGAAATTGAAGGTATCAGAAGATGGAAAGGTCTCCCGTGCTCATGGTTCGGAAGGATTAACATAGTAAAAATGGTCTTCTTACCCAAAGCAATCTACAGATACAACACAATTCCCATGAAAATACCAACACAATTCTTTACAGACCTTAAAAGAACAATTCTAAACTTCATATGAAAAACCAAAAAGCCCAGAATAGCTAAAACAATCCTTTACAGTAAAAGATCTTCTGGGGGTATCTCCATCCCTGACTTCAAGCTGCACTATAGAACAATAGTAATAAAAACTGCATGGCACTGGCACAGAAACAGACAGGTTGATTAATAGAATTGAATCAAAGACCCAGAAATAAACCCACACATGTACAGACATTTGATTTCTTACAAAGTTGCCAAAACCACACAATGGAAAAGAGAAAGCATCTTCAACAAAAAGTTCTGGTCTAACTGGATGCCTACATGTAGAAAAATACAAATAGACCCATATCTATCACCCTGCACAAAACTCAAGTCCAACTGGATCAAAGTGGATCTCATCAAAAGCCCAGAAACACTAAATCTATTAGAAGAAAACATGGAGATCAGCCTTGAACTCATTGGCACAGGTGAAAACTTCCTGAACAGAACACCAACAACTCAGGCTCTAAGATCAACAATCAAGAAATGGACCTCATGAAACTGAAAAGTTTCTGTAAAGCAAAGGACACTGTCATCAGAACAAAATGACAGCCAACAGACTGGGAGAAGGTCTTCACCAACCCTATATCTGACAGAGGGTTAATATGCAGCATACATAAAGAACTGAAGAAATAAAACAATGAACCAAATAATCCAATTAAAAAGTGCGGTTGTGGGTTGGTCTAGTGCTATGTATCTTAATGCTAATTATTGCAATTTTCATGTACACCTGTCTTTGTTGTGTAAACATTGCTCCACCTAATTTAAAGCTGGTTAATAAAATTGTTGAATCTTGGGATTTGGCAGAAGAAAGGGAGAAGGAGTTTGGGGTTGAGGGACCACAAGGAGAGGAGGAGACAGGATCAGAGGAAAAGGAAACGGACCGCAGTGTGGGAAAGGAGAACATGGCTGGATCAGCATGGATGGAGACGGAGTACAAGAATATGTACTCTGAGAGCATGGAGGGCAGGTCGCTGGAGACTGGGGCTGAGAGGTAAAGTTAGTTTAGAGGGTTAGTATCTGCCATGCCCCAGGTAAAGGCTAGTTCATAAAACAGAACGGGTGTCTTTATTTGATTGATAACAGGTTAGATAGCACTGCCATAATAATTATAGCCTAATAATGAAAAAAGAACACATTTATTAGGCCTCACTTTAAAGTTCCCACAATCTATTGGCACCCAATTTGAGGCTTGAATCTTAAAACACAGTCTCTTAGTCGAGCAGGGAACCAAAGATAAATGCATTTCATAAGCGCTGCGCCCTGCTGCAGGCTGAGCTTGCACAAGCAGCAATGGCTGTGGACATGTCTGGTTGGAAAGGGAAACTGGGAGGCCAGCAGCCTTTTAGACAGAGGTAGGTCTAAAACTGCACCTAAAGTGGAAAGCGCCGTGGCAGAGGCGCTGGGATCTTTTCTGGCTTTGTTTTGGTTGCTGTTGTTATGGAGCTCATTCTAATGTGTTTAATGACCACAGTTTTCCATGTCCTCTCTACAAAAGCTCGGGGAGAAAGTGGGGAAAAGCCAGGAGACAAACAGGCAAACTACAGAACTCCCACAACAAAAGCTGCTGGCCGCTGACTGAGCTGAGGAGCACCACGCTCTGTTGAGGAGCACAGCACTCTGTGGAGGAGCACCACACTCTCTTGAGGAGCACGGCACTATGTGGAGGAGCACAGCACTATGTGGAGGAGCACCACACTCTCTTGAGGAGCACGGCACTATGTGGAGGAGCACCACGCTCTGTTGAGGAGCACAGCACTATGTGGAGGAGCACCACGCTCTGTTGAGGAGCATGGCACTATGTGGAGGAGCACAGCACTCTGGCAGCAGCTTATCCCCTGACCTGAGACACTTTCTTGGGAACAGGCTGCGACCATGCCTGGCGCAGAAAAATACAGGGACTACATATGGGCGTGAAGTACACAGCAGCCTAAGTAAGTCCTAAAATCTCAAAGGCTATAATTTGTACATTTAAAAGGTGGAACCATCCATCCCATATGGAAAGAGGCAACAAAGATAGCACAACAAATATAAACAGCCAGATACAAAATACCCAGGGAAAGATAAAAGGGGGTTTATGTAAAGTTTTGTCTATAAAGACATAACCACCTGCTCCATATGGAAAAGAGAACACAATGAAAACAACCACAGCAAATGCAGAAACCCAGGCCCAGCCTGGAAACAGGAACAAAATGCCCAGGATATGCTTAAACATTAAAGACAGAGGGGATTTAAATAATACCGAATTGAAAAGATAATGCCTTTCTGTTGCTCGCGGCACCACCCTGTCTCTTTAAACATGAAGTCTTCTCACAGGAAACAAGTACCGGCTTGGCCTAACACAGCAGCTGCCCAAGAGCCCAGTGGCAAATACTTAGATCTGCACAGCGTTATTCTGATTTCAGCAATGTGACTGCCTCCTCCCTGGGACAGGTCCATGGCATCCTCTCATACAAAAGTAAAGATTTACAGATGGTTTCTTCCTGCTCATACAGAGAGCAGAGAGCCATCCTCAACTGCTCTGAGCACCCTGTGCAGCTCATTCGCTTATGGACTATGTATCGCACATGAGAAATTCCACACTTCCAGGAGAAAAGAACCGGACTCTTGAACCTGACAGGATTCATCTCCAGCATGCTGAGACGCTGACACATTTGTTCAGGCTTAAACCACCTCAGATGCTGCTCCTCATCAGAGCCTGCTCCCAAAAGGGCTTTGAAAAAAAGCTACTGATCTCAATTAGTCCAATCTTTCAGACTGTTCCAAACAGGACTTCTATCAAACCTAAAATTTCTCAATGTTCAGAGACTGGACCACAAATGTGGATACTAACTTACTTAACCATTTTCTCCAGTTTCCTTCAGACCCCCAAATAGGATTTATTGCTACCCACATCAGCAAGAAACAAATCTTGAGACTGATGTCCCATTTTTCTTAAGAGGGACTGGATAGGTTTTTGGTTGTTTTCTTAGGCTATGAATGTTTATCTTCATTGGGAGATGCTTATACATTATTAATGGCCTTATTCAAAGAGAAAACAAGGTTAGACGCAGGGATTTCTCTCTGTTCTTTTTCTTTCTTAGAGAAGAAGAAAGGGGCTGTAAAGAAATAAGGGAATATAGAAATATCTTAAAGAAATAATAAGACAAAAGGTGCATTATTGAATATACTCTTCAACTTTAAGATATTGCTATGTTTATATCAGGTTACTTTGTTACATTGGTATAAATTTACCATCACATGGGGTACAAAGTTAAACAAATAATTCTCAATAGAGAAATCTCAACTGGCCCAAGAAACACTTAAAGAAATGTTCAATGTCCTTACTCATCAGGGAAATGCAAATCACAAGGACTCTGAGATTCCATTTTACACCCATCAAAATGGCTAAGATCAAAAACTCAAGTGACAGCACATGGTGGCAAGGATGTGGAGAAAGGGGAACCCTCCTCCATGGCTGGTGGGAGCGCAAACTTGTGCAGCCACTTTGGAAATCAATCTGGTGCTTTCTCCGAAAATTGGAATAGTGCTATCTCAAGACCCAGCTATACCACTCCTAGGCAAACACACAAAAGACACTCCACCATACAACAAGGACATCTGCTCAACTATGTTCATAGCAGCTTTATTTGTAATAGCCAGAATCTGGAAACAACCTAGATGTCCCTCAACTGAAGAATGGATTAAAAAAAAAAAAAAACTGTGGTACACAATGGAATGCTACTCAACTATTAAAAACAAGGAGATTGTGAAATTTGCAGGCAAATGGATGGAACTAGAAAAGATCATCCTGAGTGAGGTGTCCCAGGAGCAGAAAGACACATGTAGTATGTATTCACTTATAAGTGGACATGAGCCATATAGAAGAGGATAAACATACTACAGTTCACAGACCCAAAGAAGGTAAGTAACAAGAAGGACCCTAGGGAGGATGCGTAAATCTCACAAGAAGGGGACACGGATAGAACAGACCCCAGAAGCAGTTGAAGAGAGAGAACAAGGTAGGACAGGGAGTGTGGAAAGAACTGAGTGGGAGATCCGAGCTGGGGAGAGCAGGAACAGGAGGACAGAGGCCTGCAGAGAGAAGAGAAACCATGGGCGGGAGCATCTCTGTGACAAGCTGGAGACCTGGGACAGGGGAGGCTTCTGGGAGGACGTGGGGGTGACTCTAGCTGGGATTCCTATAGCGGGGTCATGGAGGCTGGAGAGGCCACCCTCTGACTAGACAGGACTCCTAGTGGAGGGAGGGGAACAGACAGAGCAGAGATTGGAGGAATGTCCAACCAATGCCTGGCCCAGCCTGAGACCCACGCCACAGGAAAGAGCCAGCCTCTGACATTATACCATGCTTGCAGACAGGAGTTGTGCATAGCTGTTCTCTGAGACGCTCCACCCAGCAGCAGGTTGAAACAGATGCTGAGACTCACATCAGGTGGAGTGCAGGGAGCCTTGTGGAAGAGTGAGGGAAGGATAGAAGGATCTGGAGGGGACAGGAGTGCCACAGAAGGACCAACAGAGCCAACTAACCAGGGCCCAGGGCAGTTCATGGAGACTGAAGCACCAACCAAGGACCACAGACTGGACCTGGCCCCTACACAGATGTAGCCGATGGGTAGTGGGGTCTGCATGTGGGTCTGGAGCAAGGGGAGCAGGGGCTGACTCTGACACAGACTCTGTTGCCTGCTTTTCAGTAACTTCCTCATGAGACTTGATGAGCCGGGGGTGGGCTGGTGGGTCGGACTCCCCTTTTCTGAGGAGTAGGGAAAGAGAGATAGATTGAAGAGAGAGGGAGGATGGGACCCGTAGGAGAGGACGGAGGGGGCTACAAGCAGGATGTAAAGTGAATATTTAAATTAGGGGCATATAAAGTCCCCTCCCTTCTTTGAGGACCTGCAGGCAGCTAATGGTTGCTGGGGAAGGAGGACTCTTATTCACAGTGCAGCTTATTTAAAATAACGAACTCTGACATAAAGAATGACCTCTAACATAAAGAATACATTTATCTAGGAAATACATTCCACAGCAGAAGGAGGTAGTATAGAGGCATTAATTGAGATGTTTACTATCTCATCGTGGTTATGGGCATATTGGGATAGAATTCAGAGCTATGTCCTGGCCCCATTAATTTAAATCTTTACAGATCTCGTTAATGTCTGACTGCGTGAAAGACGGCTGGATTCTCATACCTGCTTTTGTGACAGTGGTTTTTAAGTGGTTTCTGTCATTGTTAGCTGAGGTGTGGAGGAAATCGGACCTGACAAGCTGAAAAACAGAAAGGAGGCTGTCATTGAACAGCCTGTCTGAATTGTGGATATACCGTGACCGCTGAAAACTACTGTAAATTCACAGAAGAATGTGAGTGAAAGGCAAGTCACTTTTTCATGTTTGCAGGAACGCTGCATAGATTATGGGGAGATGGGGGGCTGCCTCAACAAGACTGGAGCAGAAGCTTAGAGGACTGTCCACTGCAAGGTGTATTCACGGAGGTGCACACTGGGGTCACCAAACAGCCCCTGACACAGCAGCTGAGCCCGTCAGAACGGTGGCCATTCTAACCCATGGAGCAAGGCAGCCCTGCAGTGAGGTCAGTACACATCTGGGAAGCTCCAGATGAGTCTGTGACAGCTGGGGAAGCCGGAGCCGGACACGCCAGGGGCTTCAGAACCTCCTTCTGAGTTTGCTAAGAAACCACTCAGACACAGCCCCTCCGAAGATGAAGCTGCCCAGAGGCCCGCCTCCTGCCTCACTGGTCTCACCATGGCTATTTTCTTTACACAACAGTAAATGACAGACTTCAAATGATCACAGGGCATTCCTGAGAAACAGTCCATCAGTGTTACATGTCTCATCTTCTTTCACATCGGCCTGAAGTGAATCAACTAGCCTGGCATCCTTCCTCCCCAAGGAAACGCTTGGCACTTCCTAATGCTGCGGGTCTTTGTCTCCCAGCAGACGGCAGTGTGCATTACAAGGAAGTGAAAGAAAGGGCATGCAAAGAGGAGAGCCAGAGCACTCAACAAGCAAGACCTGGAGGGACTAGAGGCAGGACTTCCGCCCTGCAGAGGGAGGGAGGGATGAAAGCGCTGTGTAAAGTGGGCCAGGCAGGGACTAGGGAAGGGGAGAGGGAGGAGTGGCTTGAGCAGAAGGAAGGACTGCAAGAAAGCCTTAGGGAAGCTCACCAACTAATGGCATGATAATTTCAAAGGATGAGTTTCTAAAAAGGAGTTCCAATAGCGGTGCCCTGAGTGCACAGGGCAGTTCCCAGAAATTAAGGTGAAGGTTGTGAGCTGCCTCCCTACGAGCTGGTCGGCAGCCCTGCCCCAGCTGGAGAGGTCGTCCATGCCCTGGGGGATGGCCCCACCAAGGGAATGCTAACTCAGGGGACTTCAGGAAAGATGGCGTGAGGATGGGGAAACAGCAGGAGGCTGAATGGTGGGAGAGGGAAAAACAGGGGTGAACACGCTGCCACAATGTACACAGGCGTGAAGTCCTCCAAGAGCACACCTCAGCAGAAGCCACACACGGGGCCAGCAGAGAGGAGGCCTACTCCTGTAAGTGACTCAATGCCCAGATCTCCGTGTGTCCCACCCTCCACTCCTGCAGGCATGAGATTCCCATGACCTGCTCCTGGCCAGAAGGCCTTCCTCCTCAGGCTTCGGGTAGTCGCCTACTGCCTGCCACCGTCAGCCCCACCTACCTACTCAGCCACTCCTGCCACCCTCAGCCACTCCTGCCACCCTCAGCCACACCTGCAACCCTCAGCCACTCCTGCCACCCTCAGCCACACCTGCCTACTCAGCCCCACCTGCTGCAGGGCACTCTCACTCCATGCTGCGGACCTCTCTGTCATGTCTCCGTTCCAGGAAGGCAAGGGGCAGGACTCCCTACTTGAGGGACCTGTGGTGCTCAGGGACTGAGTGCTCAGTCACCATCAGGTAGATAATTAAATCAATGACCCTGACACTAGGGTTCACTCTAAGTCGACGTGGCGGAAGTGTGAGCGCGCCAGCCCTAGAAGAAGGTGGGAAACTGACTGCACCCTCTTACGAAGTCCACACTCCATCTCAGTACTGGTTCACTCTGGTGTTGAACACGGTCACACCCCAAATACATGAAAGGAAAATATTTCTGTTTCCATATCAAGTTCCTCAGTAGGCTCTGCAGCCGACATTAGTGACATTTACAGGCTCATGTCAACCCCCAGGCAGGAGAAGGACCACTGACCCAAATCATCGCAGCGAAATTAATTAGAGCCATCAATTCAGTAAAGCAAGGTTTTTAACCTGTGCACACGGCTGCCTCCCGCTAAGGCAGGGGTCAAGAAGTCAGCATTGGAGGTGCAGAAGACCAGGCTTTTAGAGTTCGGGGGCAGTGGGTCTCCAAGTGGGGAGCTGCTGGGCACCACAGGCGGGGCTGCAGACGCAGAACAGGAATGCAGGTTAGTCCTAGTGACCTGGACGTGGCCACACACAACAGGCCGCCACTGCAAGGTAGTCAGAGGTGACATCAGAAACAAAGGTGGGCTGCAAGATCGTTACAGACAACGGTTTGAAACAAGGACACACCATTCCTGGAGCGGGCAGTACAGAAACATTGTGATTACGATTACAAGTGGGCCACAGCCCAATCCTTGAGAAACAGCTTTAATCATAAACAGGAATGAGCCCACTTTGTCTTTACTATAAGATGGCTTTTAAACCTAAGATGGAGGCAGGCTGGTTCTTCAGCTGGAATCATAGACAATGCTCATTTCATCTCCGTTACTGCTAATGTGATACAAGGTTATGTTCCATGTGGTCAGAGCTAAATGCGCACGTGTTCCTGAGACTCAGGACTGTCAATTTACAGCCCTGTCTGCGAAGCACCCACCTCTGAATGCTGACGGGGATGAGGGGAAAGCAAGAAGGAAGGCAGGCCATGGCCACCCGGGGCTCCCTGACCTCAGATTCCCCACCCTTCTGCTGTGATCACACAGAGGAGCATTTGCTTCCTCCAGGGTCTTCCAGGGTTTTCCCTCAGGGTCAGTCCACCTTGTTTTAGAGATACGAGATCCCACTGGACCCTCAGAGATGGAGGCTGGCTGGACACCGAGCCTGGGGCCCTCCTGCGCACCTCCCCAGTGCTGGGTATAGACAGTCTCCATCCTGCTTTTTATTCGGGTTCTGCAGATTGTACTCTGGTCCTCAAGCTTGTCCAACAGGCACCCAAGTCACTGAGATGCCACCTCGCCCCATGATGCCACCCCACTACTGTCACTCTGAAAGTTACCTGCTCCTAACATGGTTTCATTTGTTTGAAACCCAAAGTCACTTTGCTCTCGTGTCCGCCCAGCCATCCCGCACATGCGGGATTTTCATTTACATGCTCCGTGCCTGTCAAGATTGAGGTCAAGACCACATGCCTCTGGTGGCAGAGCACACAGGCCTGCTCCGAGAGGAGACAGCTCAGGAACATGGCATGAGAGCTAGGAGATGGTGTTTACTTCTCAGTTTGCACCATCATGAAATGATTCAGATACTATTTCTGTTTCTTTTTCCAACCCAGGCTCTCAGTCTGCAGCTTAGGATGGTTCTGATTACAGCAATCTTGCAGGCGCTGTGATTACAGGTATGAGACAGCATACTTGGCTCAAAATATTGTTTTTGAAAAGCTACCAGGAAAAAAAGGAGGGAGAAGGAGGAGGAGGAGGGGGAGGTGGAGAAGGAGGAGAAAGAAGAGGAAAAGGAGGGGGAGGAACAGGAAGAAGAGGAGGAGGAGGAACAGGAGGAACAGGAAGAAGAGAAGGGGGAGGAACAGGAAGAAGAGGAGGGAGAGGAACAGGAGGAAGAGGAGAAAAAAAGGGAGGAAGAGGAGAAGGAAGAAGAGAAGTAGGAACAGGAAGAGGAGAAAGTGGAGGAGGAGGAAGTGGAGGAAGAGGAGGAGGAAGATGGCTGACCACTGGTGTGTAGTATGTACTCTACAACACATTATTTCTAAGTAGTGAGCAGGCATTGAGGCGACACCAGCAGGACTCTGTGAAGTTAGTTCAGTAGGGAAAGGAGCTTGTCCCCAGCTGTTCCTGGCTTGGTGAGGTTTCATATTCACACAAAAGCATAAGACATGTTTATGCAAATAAACCAAGCATATTAAAAAGATTTCTCTTGTGTGGACATCTTAATTATAAGTGCATCCCAGCCCATAGGCCGTGCTCTCTGCAACCCTGAAATGAAATACAGATAAACGTGCATCGTTCACACAGCTACTGGAAGCCTGCACATGGCGAATTGATTTTATTCCGTCATTATTTCTTCTAGTGCAACACTGGTCCACAACCCCAGTTATGGAGGCCAAGGGCTGTGTGTGTGGCAGGTGGTGGCTGTGCTCAGGGAGGGGAGAGTGCTGCTCCCGCACTCTCCGGGGCCTGAAAGACTAGGGTGCTGTCACAGAGCTGCCGCTGAAAGGAGGCTGCTTCCAGTAATGTCAAGTTTTTTTTTTTTCCTCACCTTCTGTTTGCAACACTGTGTATCAGAAACCTTGTTTCACCCCAAAAGAATTCCAGACATTAAGGTAAGATGCACAGACTCAAGAGGAAGGAGAGGAAAGGGGTCAGCAAAGATGAAGGTCTTCTGCATAATCTGTTTCTCTTCACAACTGCTGAGCTCCAACTATGGGAATTCAATAGACTTTTATGTCAGCTTGCCGTATTTCCACAGAAAATAACTTAATCAGGAAATCATTTCAACTATCCCATCTGGTACTCTTGAAATTCAGCTAAGGAAAAAATATATATGTTATTTTAAAATTTTTGTCTGAAAAGTTCTTTATTTCATTAAACAAACAGCAAACTGCCATTGGTGTAAGGGTGGGCCTCTTATATCAGTGACGCGATGGTCTGGGCCTAATAGGAATGCCAAGGTCACTAACCCTGGGTCAGTTTAACTCATATCTTTCATGAAGTCGGGGTTTGTCAGTCTAGAGGAGGAATGCAGACGGACCTGCGGGGCATCTACTAAGGCCAGCACCTTAGCACATTAATGCTTTATCTGTAAACAGTGGCACTAGTTAGAGAGGGCACACAGCAGTGTGTGCACAGAAGAGCACGCTTCCCTACAGAAACCTGTGGCCACAGGAGACAAGCCTGAAAATCAACATATTTTTAAAATGTGATGTGTGAATGAACGTGTGTGACGTGTGTGTGAGCACGCGTGTGTGGGCGCATACGTGTGGAGGCGTGAGGCTGACGCTGTGGGTCCTCCCCGACAGTGCTCCACTTTGCACTGACTCAGGTTTTCCCAGTGCCGACACTTCAGGTAAAACGGTGCCTGTTTCACTGTGTGTGTGGAGTGCAAGGATCTGAAACCCAGTCTTCAAGCTTCACAGGAGTACCTGCCCCACCTTCCTGTCCCACACGGTTTGAATTTGATCTCAGGATACCAACCCCAGAAATGAAAACACACGATACACACAAACACACTAGAGTCTGCACGCTGATGCCATGGCCACAGGGCACAATGTCCCTCGCAGGCCATGCTGGTTCTGCGGCTGGTGGGAAAGCAGCACCTCTAAGAGGCGGGCCGGAGGAAGAGGAAGTGGGGACGCAGCCTTGACATTTACAGTTGGCCCACTTCCTGTGTGCCTCCTGGCCTGATGAGACATGAACAAACGCAGTCAACTAGATGTCGGTGTGCAAGAACACCATCCGATCCAGACAGGCTTCCTGCAGGCCTGTCCACACTGCTCAGAACACAACAAACCTCAGCTAACACACAAGAGAGGGGCTACGAAGAGGCTCAGAGGGAGGTTTGACATCCAAGCCTCGTGTAAGCTTAGAGACCTGAGTCAGAGTCCCTAGTTCACACTGGCCATGTGTGTCTATAACCCCAGGGACTCAGGTAAAGACCGGTAGATCCCAGAGTTCACTGCCCAACCAGTGTAGCTAAAAGAGTGAACTCCGGTTCAGTGAGGAACCCTGGCCTAAGGGACTACGGCAGAGGGTGACAGAGGAAGGCACTGGAAATCTCTTCTTGCACACACACATACACTCCCACACACGTACCCACACTCACACACACTCACGTTCATACACTTACTCATACACTCTCCTACACACAAACACAAATAAATGACACTCGGAAAATATTGTGCCTGTACCGAGGTTTCTTGGCTTTAGTCCCTAATCAACGCAGTGTAGCAGCTATTTGCACAGCTACTCTACGCTGCACTAAGTTTAGGGGATTTAAAAGTCTGCACAGGAGCTGTTTATCTCCGACGCCATTTCACATCTGGAGCTCACAGATCCACAGATTTTTGTGTCTGAGAAGGGTTCTAGGAATGGCTATATTAAAACATAAAAACTAAGTTTGTAATTTCTGTCACTTGGATATTCTTAGAGCATTCAAATTTTGCTGCTTACTGGAACTTCTGAAATGTTTAAAATGTAAAGTGCACCCCAAGTAACTGCTGTGCGGGATCAGCGTTCCTGTGTTTAAGCCAAGTGACTGCAGCGAGGATCTCGGTTTGTTTTCTAAAGTGGACTGGCAATTGATTGGCAGCAGAATCCACCATTCTCAGGGTCACAGACATGTGCTGACAAAACCGTAGCATCGGGTTACAGAAGGTAGCCCACACGTGCAATCCCCAGGCAAGGGGGAACAAACACCACAGACCCTGAAAACTGGCTTCAAGTCACTCAGACAAGCAAAAGGCGACAGGGGTCTGGAACACAGCGGCTCAGGCCAGAACGGTCTCCCAGGGGCCCGTCTTGCCGTCTGTTCTTTCCAGGTAGGTTTTAAGAAAACTAACTGTCATATCACAAGTAAGTCGAAGTCAAAACAGGAAATGAGGGACCACACAGGAGTGTTACTGCGGAAGATGCCAAAGCTCTGGCCGGAGAAGCCCTCAATAAGAGCCCCCAGCAACTCAGAAACAGGCAACCAGGGGAGACAGAGCAGAACAGAGCTGCTGAGCACAGTCTGAGGGCTAATTTATTTGTTGACATTTTCTTTTATTGAAAACATTTTTAAAAACAGTAGGAAATGTACACATTGTCCCCCAAATGCCAGCAAACACACCACGCGCCAACAGCACCCTTCTCCCTCCAATGCCAGCTGGGACCCTAGTGTGGACCAGGAACCTACCTGAGATGACTTGACGGAGCTGACAGCTACTCGTTCCGTCATTTCTGTGCACACCTGCAGTGACACTGGCCTATGCGCTTGACAGTCACATTGAAGGAAAGCCTGGTGGAGTTAGATGGAAGCACTTACCTGCTCAGCCAGGAGGGAAGCCAAGCTGGAGTAGGCGTCAGCAAAGTCTGGACCATACTTAACGGACTCCCTCAGCAGCACGATGGCCTCTTCTGTTTTCTCCTGGGACCTGCAGGTGACAGGAGGAGGACATCCTTCATGAGCACCTGCTTTAATCCTCTGCGTAAACATCAAGTTCTCATTGCTTTTGGTAAAGATCAGGCAGCTCACTCAGATTTTACTGTGCTACTCTCCAATCTTATATTAGACTGTTCTGAGGCCTGAGGTCTCTTGTCAAGTCTGGTTCTCATGGGATGGCCATGGCCCTGCTGCCGTGGCTGGCCCTGCTGCCGTGGCTGGTCCTCCTGCCTCAGTGGCTGGCCCTCCTGCTGTGGCCAGCTGAATGTGGGAACCCTACAGGCTGAACAACACTTGTTTCCTAGCTGGTGGCAGGAGAGGTGCAGTTACGGAAGGCTGTGGACAGCCACCCACCACAGGCCCTCTCGTCAGCCCAAGGCCTTCTGGAGGAGCAGCGAGTACTCTTAGGTCTTGGGCCTAACTAGAGGACTGCAGAGGGGCCGTAGATCTGGGGACAGGCTTTGAGGTTTTACAGAGCACATCTACTTCCTGTCCGTTCCCTGCCTCTTGGCTGTGGACACAGTGCCATGTCATGCTCCTGAGGCCACGCCCCACCAAGATAGGCTGCATACCTTTTATAACTGGGAACCCAAAATACCCCTCCTAACTCTTGTTAGGAACAGCAGCCAGCACACACGCTGCGCACTGTGGGGACTTCGCTGCCGGGTCTGCAAGTCTGTTAGCAAGAAACAGCGACCCGTAACGGTGCTGCTGGCCCAGGACAAGCCGCCCAAATGTCCACCTGCGGCTTCCATCCGAGAAGAAAGCATCCCGTACAATGTGTGAAGTTAGACACTGTGACCGGGTCAACACTGTGTGTTCGCACTGCAAGCTGGCTCTGCCTGCCTTCTCCAGGACCGGCAGTCTGAATCCCGTCCTTGGTGCTTTGCTGTCACGGGATCACAGCAATGTCTCCCACAGGGGAGAAGACGGACCTCTCCTCTCAGGGCAGGAGACATTAGCAGCTCCTCTGAAGAGCCATGTGTAAAGCTCAAGCACCAGGTACTGCAGGCGATGGTCTTGGTAAACATGGACGTCCTGGGGCTCTGCTTCCCATGGGGGAGGGGAAGGCTCCCCCGCCCGCCCACCCCCCGGCTGCTGTGCACGTGCAGCACAGGACCCCTGAGTGCATCAGGGCCAATGCAGTGGACAAATCACCGGCTGAGAGCAGCTCACACTTGACTTTCTGCTTGATTTTCATAAATGCACACACAGCCCAGAGGAGACATTGCTGTTAGGTGACAGTGAAGACTGGAAGCAGCGCTCACAGCACACTGCTGGGCCGGGGAGGCGCTGCGCTGGTGCAGATCCGAGTCTGTGCTCTGGCAGGTAGGCGTTGTGTCAAGCTTGTGCCCAGCACTCTGCAGCTGGAGGCAGCTGGGCTCTGGAGCTCACTGGCCACCTAGCCTAGCCTATCGAGGTACCAGGGCAGTGACAGGCTCTATCTCAAAAAACAAAGTGGGCAGCACATGAGGCTGACCTCTGTCTGCCCTTCACACTCAGGCACACACGTGTGCACTAGATACAGACTACACACATGACACGCACAGAGGGCAAGGTTACACTCACACCCACCACCGCCGGCTCCACCAGACAGGGAGTGAGGCATTGGTGATGGAGTTCAAACGTGCATTCACATGGCAGCAGTGTGCTACAGCAAGGGCCTCACAGTGCTGGCTTCAGAAGCTGTGGTCCCGAGTCTCTTCCTACAGGTGGGCACAAGCGTCAGCCCTGTGAGGTCACTGCACCGCTCCTGGGTTCCAGAGATCCTGTCTCCTGCAGCCCACTCAGGACAAACACAGCCAGCTCTGGGTTACAGATGTGTGAAGGTAGGTCGAGGTTCCAGTACCAAACCAGTTATCACACCAAGTTCAAAACCAGTCCCCAATAGTGTGACTTCAAAGCCATGCACATCCTGAGGCCTCTAGGAACTTTAAGAGAGCACAAACATAGCTCTACCACTGGGCTGGGTCAGGCAGCAGGGAGCTGTCACCACAGCTGGAAGCTGGTGGCTCTGTGCTGGGTTCCTGCTAGCCACTGGGCTGAAAGCCACAGGGTCACATGTGGTGCCCAAGCCTGTGCACTCCAGCCTGCTGCATTCCTCTGTGCAGGGAGAGCGGATGACAGCCTTCTAGGGAATGTAAACAAAGCAGGCTCCTTCCTGACTGCTTCCTGTGGGACTGGGCCAGGCCCGGACTGTTTCTCACAGCCAGGGACCTCGGGTGCGGAGTAGAGACTCTCGCTCAGGGAAGCACTGTAATGGTTGGCTGTGCTCTTAGTCACGAGGCTGCAGCACACTTTCTCATTTCCCAGAAAACCTACTGGACAGCCACTGACTGTGAGAGGAGGATGGTGGGAACGGGGTATAGTCCGGCCAGTGTCCATCTCACACTGCTCAGCATGCTGAGGCATCTGGACTGTGCCAATGCGATGGGCACAGGTGCCCCTCAGTCCAAACAGAAGACGAAGCAGAGCGGTGTGCGACAAAGGGGAAAAAGGCCCCGTGAGGTACTGACTAAGGTGGTCTAACAACCATGAACAGGCACGCCCAAGGTGCAGAAGGGGGAACCATGCTCGTCACAGGAGGCCTGCTGACGGAAGGCCGCACACTGGAGACTGTCAGAGAGTGGCTACAAGCTGACAGTCGGCAATCACACCAAAGGTCAGCAGGGGTGAAGACAATGGGAGAAAGGTAGGCCAAGATGAGGAAGGAGAAACATGTCGGATTAGGGCTGGAGACAGGTAAAGCCTGAAGTCACCACAAAGAGGTCACCAGAACAGGAGTGGAGGATTTTGGCCAAGAACGTGTCTACCCACAGCTGGTGTGCTCAAAGGTGGCCAGGGCCAGGGGAGAGCACCTTTAGCCACTGTGTGCTCAAGTTAAAGACTGAGGCCCGTGGCTGGGAGCTCAGCACTCAGGAGGCCAAGGAGGGAGGACGGCCCAGCGTTTCGGGCCAAGCCGAGCTGCACAGTGAGACTCTCTCAAAGGAAAATAAAGCTGAGAGATCTAAAGCAGATCCACCATCCTGTGTACAGACATCCGTTCTCTCACAAAGTTAGCGTTGGCTGATGGAGGTGCTATGAGGAAGTGTGGCCCAATCAGTGAACCTTGCCATGAAATAGCGTCTGGTCTCTGTCCTCGCTCCAGTCTCCTCTCTGAAGCGGCTGACTAAAGAAGAGAAAGCATGCTGCTCTGCAGCGCACCAGCTCACTGCTGGGTGTGCATGCTAGCACATTCTGTTTCTATCCTCAGATTGATGGGAACAGGCCGGACACCCCCTCCTCTGACCCGAGTGCAATGTCCCTGGAGCACCGGCAGGGGCATGACACAAGTTCTCACATCCCCTCTCTTCTCACTTTGGTAAGGCAGGCCAGCACCTATTTTAACTATGCACTTATGTAAACACCCCCATACCCTGATTCCAAACAGTGCCGAGTCCTCTTGACACTGAGAAGTTCTGCAGTCCTTGCCCATAAAAATCGCAAGGTTTCCTTGCTTCTTTTTTCTTTTCTTTTTTGATATTTTAAGTCCCAAGAAAAGCCCTTATTAATCAAGATGGACTGAGGGCTGTATAGTACCCTAACGTGCTACACAGCCTCGCAGCAGAGAACCCTCAACATCTCAGAAACAGCCTGAGCCAGACCACAGACAGGTCAGTAAGCCTGCCCTCTGCCGAAGCTGGGTGTGTG
>REGO01000124.1:4072426-4095432 GCA_010120015.1 Rhombomys opimus
GTGTGTGTGTGTGGGTGTGTGTGGGTGTGTATGGGGGGGTGTGTGTGTGGGTGTAGGTGTGTGTGCACGGAGGGGGCTTATCATGTAATTCAAACATCAGAGCCACTTGCAGTGACCTGGCTGGCATTCTCTGACAGAAGAACTTAGGCCTGAACAAAGACCCGTGTTTCCCTCAAAGTCAAGGCCATTAGTGAAGGCCAGCAATAGCCAAGAAGGCCAGCACTAGCCAAGAGACACCAAGCACTGGGCTACTGTCCACTTGAAATGGGCTGTGAATGTCAAATGTGTGTTAGATTTCACAGATTGAGTATGAGAACGCATATCTTATTCACATCAATGTTTTATGCTAAAAATTTAAACCATTGTAAAATATTAATCATGTACTAAAATAATAATTTAGTCACATTAGGGTTTAATTTAAACCTAATGTGTTCATTCTCATATGCTTTAAAATATGACTTCCTGACATTGCATACACAGTTCTCAGGCTGTTTCTACCCGGCAACTAGTGGCCACGTCACAGCTGGCGACTTCTGGCAGTGATCAAGTCTGCCAAGATGTTCCTCAACCTAAGAATGGATACAGAAATTGCAGTACATTTACACAACGGAATACTACTCAGCTACTAAAAACAAGGAAATCATGAAATTTGCAGGCAAATAGATGGAACTAGAAAAGATCATCCTGAGTGGGGAAACCCAGGAGCAGACATACAAGGTATATGCTCACTTATAAGTGGACATTAGACATATAATATAGGATAAACATACTAAACTCTGCACACCTAAAGAAGCTAAGCAAGAAGGAGGACCATGGGTAATATGATCAATCCTCACTCAGAAAGGTATAGAGGACAGACATCAGAAGAGAGAGAAAACAGGGAACAGGACAGGAGCCTACCACAGAGGGCCTCTAAAAGACTCATCCAGCAGTGTATCAAAGCAGAGTTCTGAGACTCACAGCCAAACTCTGGGTAGAGCACAAGAGTATTATGGAAGAAGGGGGAGATAGAAAGACCTAGAGGGGACAAGAGCTCCACAGGGAGAGCAACAGAGAAACAACAACAACAACAACAACAACAAAAAACAAAACACACACACAAACAAACAAAACAAACAAACAAAAAACTGGGCCCAGGGCAGCTTACAGAGACCAACACTCCAACCAAGGACCATGCATGGAGAGGACCTAGAACTCCTGCTCAAATGTAGCCCATGGAAGCTCAGTCTCCAGGTGGGTTCCCTAGTAAGGGGAGCAGGGAGTGTCTCTGACTTGGACTCTGTTGCCTGGTCTTTGATCACTTCCCCTTGACAGGGTAGCCTTGCCAGCTCACAGAGGAAGAGGATGCAGGCAGTCCTGATGAGACCTGATAGGCCAGGGTCAGGTGGTAGGGAAGGAGGGCTCCTCCTTTCGGAAGACTAAGGGAGGAGGAGGGGGGAAAAGGAAGGGAAGGGTTGGACCAGGAGGAGCAGAGGGAGGCTACAATCAGAATGTAAAGTGAATACATTTTAAAAACTAAATTTAAATAAATTTAAGATAAAAAAGGATGGAGGTTCCTTTAGCCCAAACTTCAGTGCCCTCGTTATTAAACAGGAATGGTGAGTGGCTGCCTCTTAGGAACGGTCAGATCTGTGCTGACCATATGCAAAGGGTGAGCATTCCACTACAGAAGGAGGCTTTATAAAGCAAACTGCAGTAACTGAAAAGCTGGTTCAACCAGGACAAGGATGTTAAAGAAACAGTAGAGCCATCACTTCACCCACATCAGCAACATTTGTGCCCTTTTCTTGATTTCCACTCATTGCTCCTGGCCCAGAAGCCCTCTGGGGGAGGCAGAGGTGAGCTCAGAGCCAGCTAAATGCAGATTAGCAATTTTCTGCATCACCTTCCTTGGCCACTTAGCAATGCAACCCTCTGGGTAATAAAAACAAACTGAACTGTTTCCTTCAAAAGACTATTAGGAAGTCTACAAGGCCAAGACTAGCTCTTACACAGCTTGACAGTATGTGCCCTGCCGGCTGGGGGGCAGAGTTCAAGCCTGAGTCACTCACAGCCTAGGACAGAGCTCTCTGGAGAACTGAGATGAAGATGGTAGTTTTCAGAATCTAGTGCAGGTATACACACATGCACACACATCACAAGTGTACCATCATATGGCTTATGTCAGTTAGAAAGCACCACGCAAGTGTCAGCTGGGAGTGAGGCTTCATTCACAGAGTTCCCAGACTCCACGAGACCTGCTGCCTCTACCTCTGCACAGTGCTTCTTAGGACCCCATTTCCTCTTCCCCCACTCACTTAACGTCTCCCTGGAAGAGCACCACTGAGTGAGCCCCAGAAGAGAACCGCCCCCCCCCCCGCTCACATACAGACGGTAAGCCTTATGCTGGTGAATCAGCTTCTCTCCGTGCCATTCTAAGCACCCTTCCCTACAGCTCAGACGCCATCAGTGAGGAGGTCAGTGAGGACAGATCCTGTGGAGGAAGGGCTGGGCAGCCCTGCAGCCTGGTCCCAGGCAGGAGGCTCCAGGACAGAACTGCTGCGGCAGGGCCACGCTGTGCAGCTGAGCCCTTTGCTGGCAACATCCCTGACAGGGGTCTCGCTCTGCAGCCGGCCGCTTGGCTTGACTTCTCAGGAGAATCCTCACTGGGAAGGTCTCTGAAGCCAGTTACCTTCCACCCATGCAGAAATCTGAGCTACAGACACACACAGACACCAGTGTCCTTCAAACCTGCGTCCTTACTCCCCCTCCTGCTCACAGGCCTAAAGGGAAGCAAAGACTGCCAGCAGCTGGCTGTCTCAGCAGCTAGAGCTCGCCCTTCCCGCGCCTTCTGATGTGTTAGCACTTTACACTTTAGGACGTGTCTTACGTGTGTGTGCATGTGTGTGTGCGCGCGTGTGTGTGCTCTAACTACTGAGCATCTCTGCAGGCCCTCCTGCAGGTTGTTCTATCCAAACAAGCCTGGCTTTGTGTCCTCCCCTCAAGCCAAGCTGGCATGGATCCTGCTCGGGCCCTTCATTTCCCTCAGAGAAGACGTGGGAGTGGCACAGCCCGTGGGGTCTGTGATAGAGTCACAGGAAGAGGAGAGCTCTGCAGCACCCTCTGTGTAAGCCAGCACACTAAGTTCTCCTGGGACTGATCCCAGAAAGCCACACTGAGAAGTCAGCTCTTAGCTAACAAGACACAGAGTTAGGAGCCAGGCAGGGTGGTGTATGCCGTTAATCCTAGCACCCAGGAGGCAGAGGCAGGCGGATCTCTGTGACCAGGCCAGCCTGGTCTACAAAGTTAGTCCAGGACAGTCAAGGCCACACAGAGAAACCCTGTCTCGAAAAACAAAGCAGAAACAAAGGAAAAATAAATAAAATGAATTGTAAGCTCCGAGTGACAACTCCTCACTGCCAGGGAGAAGCCTGGGGAGCACAGGGAAGCAAGGGTCTGGGGCGCCAGGCCACCTGCCAGCGGACGCCAAGCCACTTACTTCAGGAGATTCCCCAGATTGAAGAGCGCGCGGTTGTGATGCGGGTGCAGCTGCAGGGCCCTCTGATAGTACGCCTTCGCTTCGGCCACGTCCTTCGTCAGGGTCCCCAGGTTGTTCAGCGCACTGGCGTGGCGTGGGTACAGCCTGGAAAATCCGAGCGTTAGACTGGACTTCCAAACCCGCACTCCAGGTGAACCCGGGCTCTTCCCTGAAGGGAGGCCGGTGCTTCTGCCACTGAAGGCAGCTGAGCAGACAGCAGAGGCAAAACCATGAACTCAGAGGACGAGGAAAGGCACCCAGACTGCAGAAGGGAACCCAGTTTAGTCCTTCAGAGGCTGGTGCTGCGCCTCTGCCAGGAGATCTGCCTTGCCCTGGCAGGGAACTTTCTGCTGAGGTCGCACGGCCCAGCAGATGCCCTTTTGGTGTTCATAGCTGGTGTGGGGTCCCCCAGGAGGGATTTCTCCAATATCTTTGGATCGGAACCTAAGGTTAACTGAGAAAGGGCAGAAGTCACAAAATGTATCTCTCCATAGAGAAAAACACTGGATCTCCAGCCGCCCCCATTCTTCCTCACTCTCTTTCCATTTAGGCTGACACAGTTCTTAGAACCTTGAGAACAGTTCAGGCACAAAATTTAGCATGCAATGAGGTCACAGCTAGCCTTCCTAAGATCCGGAAGAAATAAAAAGCAGGCTGGAGTTTGCACCAGCAAACTGAACCACCCAGATCAGAGGAAGGCAGGGTCAACTCAGCATGTCATTCAATGTGGTGGAACGGCCATGCCGTCAGCCCTGGTTGACCCACGTGCAGTGGACATGTAAGCTAACAGGCTACAAGGCCTGCTCTACCTGTCACACACCCACAGAGCTAAACTTTAACACAAAAACCCAAGACAGAGCTCACCCCAGTGTGTGCTAATGCAAATGGCATTTTGCATTTTGAAGCATTTTCTCACGTATCATCTCATTTAAAATTCCTTATGTAGTGTTTTACCATTGAGGAAAGACAGGCTGGGGAAATGAACTAATGCAGCAGATCTCTTTCTCCAGCCTGTCTCCTCTCTCTCTCCACCCTCTCTGTCTCCTCTTTCTCTCTCTCTCTCTCACACACACACACCCAGAAACACTTCTCTTCTTAGGTGTTAAAAAGGTTATTCCTGTTGACCCATTTGTTTCCCCAAATACATGAGTCATTCAACCCTCAGCAAAGAAATGAATTGCTATGAATTGAGGCTTCTAATTAGAATATTTTATTATTATTTTATTATTTTTTCTAAGCAATTCACTTAGATTATGGTCTAATATGAACCA
This sequence comes from Rhombomys opimus, assembly GCA_010120015.1. Taxonomy (NCBI): domain Eukaryota; kingdom Metazoa; phylum Chordata; class Mammalia; order Rodentia; family Muridae; genus Rhombomys; species Rhombomys opimus. Next base: position 4,077,215 of record REGO01000124.1, read on the forward strand.
GGTCTCAAAGGGAAAAGTGAAATCAAAGCAACCATGTAAAACTGTTGGCTACAGAGATACTTATTCACTCTAAAAACATCGTCAGCCATCTTAAAAATCACCATTACTGAAAGGTCCAAAAGACTCCACACAAATGGCTGCCTGTGTTATTAGCACACCAGAGCACATGCTGGCCACCAGGCTCTCTCAGAATCACAGGTGTTTGTGACGCAGTCCATGCTGGCACCCTGGCTCCTCTCTGCTCTTCTCACCCCCTACCCTAAACTTCTCCGATTCTTGGACTTCTCCCCCTCTCACCCCGGCTCCCATTCTCCAAGAACCCTATTTCAGCCGAGTACTCTCGCCCCTTTTCCCTGATCGCCTTTGCCCTCATCCTTTGTCTTCTTCTTTCTCCGTCCTCATGCCCAAGTCCCTTCCGTTGGCCATGTTCTGTCCTGTATGTCCTGTCCTCTCCCTGCTCTGGACTCCTTCAGGTGGCTCTGCCTGAACTCTGCCTCACACCTGCATGAAAACCTTCCCCTCCAAGTGGAGCAGCCATGCCCTCAGGGTTAGAGCAGCACAGGGTACGGAAAGTGAGGAAGGTTTGTGTGGGTGTGCAAGGATACACGTCTGTGCGTGTGTCTGTGTAGGGTAGGAGGCTTGGTGCCCTGCTCTGTCACTGTCTGACTTCTTCTTTTGCGACAGGGTCTCTCTTGGAACCAGGCTGGCAGCCAGCAAACCCCACTGCTCCCCCCCCCGCCCACACGTCCTGGGGTGACCCACAAGCGCAGCCACATGCAGCTCTTGACCCTGTGCTGGATCTGAGCGCAGACCACCATGCTTGCTCTTCAAGAGCTCCTACCCACTGTGCCATCCTCCCACGGTCTGTAGAGGCCACGAATGTGGCTGTTGGGACTAAGGTTTGGCCTTGTGCTTTGTTTTGCTCATGTATTTTAAAATTTTAAAGCCTTCACCCTTTCAGCACCTTCCCGCTAGTATTACTGTTCAAATAGCATCAACTCATATGCTACCACTCGCAACTCCCTCCCAGAGCACACACACTCGACCAAGCGTCTGGTTTTCACGCCACAGGCTAGGCTATTCGAGGTTAAATACCCTAAGGCGGGACGTTTATGTTCTATTTCCTGTTGGGAAGCACAAGCGCGCGCACACACACACACACACACACACACACACACACAGAAAAACCTGGCCAGGGGAACTATATCTTTCCAGCGGTAGTTCCAGTTTCCTGGACTGACATATACACAAAATAAGCTTCTCTTCAGCAGCCGACAGACCAACTTTGCCTGTTTTATGTGCTTGGTTCCTTTCGTGCACAGACTCAATCGTCCTATCACTAATGGGCCCTAGCTGAGACTGACGCTGCCCTGGGATTGTGTCTTTGGCTGTCTGGATGAGCCCTGGCACTGAGCAGCCTCAGTCTGGGCTCTGGGCTCCTGGTCCCTTGAACTGAGCCGTAGGGACCGACCATGGCCTCTCACCTTTCTCCTCAGTGACCCCAGTGCTGTGGTGGAGGAAGTCCGCCCAGGGCCTTGGCCAAGGCTCTGTAGAGTGAAAACATTTTCTCTAAGCCCTCAGGAAGTGAGTCCCTTGTAAATGGTTGCACTGTCCTTACTCCAGAGAACCCACTTGTAGGGGTTGGGAGATCAACACACGTCTCTGGTATTTTCAGGAGGACGGTTTGGACAGCCCGTGTTTCCAGGTGCCAAGAGTCATGGACTCTGGATGAGTGGCGCAGTGGACAGAAAACTGGCTCATGCGCCTGTGAGCCTAAGGGACAGAGCATGGTGCTGGGTATGGGTGTGAGTTAGCTGCTTCTTGCACAGTTTCTACATGAATCAATGACACAATGGGCTAAAAACATCTATCACCACAGCTGTACTCTGACGTCAGATCAGGACCCTGTGGTCACCAGCCAGGCTGTATCTCTCCTTCCCGAAAACCAAGGTTTTCCTCATCAGAAGCACCACTCTTGGCCTGGGGAGATTAGGATTAACAGCTTTCTGTTGGAACATGAATGTGGCTGTGTGAGGAGATTTCAGAGCCTGTGAGAAAACTCCAAGTAAGCAAGACAGGAGTCTGTGGCCTCTGTTCCTCCATGACATGGATTGTTCTTAGAATGCGCTTTTGTGTCCCCCCCAGGTGTAATAACAGAAGGGCTTTGCTTCAGGTCACCCAGCATCTTGCCCACTGTTCAGAACGCTGTTGTCCTTGTGACCGCAGACAGCCTAAACTCATGTGACCTGTCCTTGTGAACTAAGTGACCTTTTGCTCACATGACCTTGCCTAGCCCTCTCAGAACATAAACGACTTGATGCTCTGAATAAAGCTGGCTATTGAATGTGACTTCAGTCCACCTCACTTTTAGGCTCCTTTCTCCCAAGCTCATGCTGCCACGTGGACTTGTGGCGACAGCGGTCCAGAGAAAGGAAGCCAGGCCAAAGAGCTCAGTGAAGCACAGACGGTTTACCAAGACGAGGTGGACACAGGCAGGCTCTGCGGGGAATGTGAGCAGCCGAGTGCAAGGCACAGGGGGGAAAGGCGGAAATGCCTGTGGCCTGCCAGGCAGGTGTGGTAGCGGGAAGACAGGCAATGCAGAGACAGAGCTGAGGGCTGAGGAGCACCGACAGGCAAAGGAGATCTGAAGAAACTGAAGACCCAAACAGAAGAAAGGGAGGGCAACTGTTTAGTGAGGTTTGCCAGAGGGTGGTGAGTCTACAACACGAGGGAAACCAACAGCACGCATCACCGTGCTCAAAACCAGCCAGATAAAGAAGGTGTCCATGGAGGGATGGCGTGGTCGGGGAAAGTCAAGTGCTCCAGGAGTCAGGGGATGCCTCAGCCATCTGCTGGGAGGCAGCGTCGGAGAGCAGCGTCGGGGAGAGGGTCTGCCAGAGCAGGGAGGGATACAAGAGGAGGCTGTGGCTGTCTAAGAGACTGTGTCACTTGGGAGGCACAGAGTGAATGAACTGTCTGCCATGTCAGCAGAAGAAACTGAGACCATGTGCAGACATGTTTAAATTTGGAGCATCTAAAGGACATTTACAAAGCAACAGGAAGTGCCAGATGAAGGACAGTCATCGTGACAGAAAGAAAGAAAGAACTGCCAGTCAGATCATTTCCATCATGGAGATGAAAAGACCCCGAGCTCAAAATCAGGCAGAAGCAGAGCTGCAGCAGCACACTGATGGACAGATGTCAAGTGAGAGACGCCATGGCCATGTCAAATCATAGAAGAGGCAGACAGTCAGGCATGATGGTGGAGCAGCAGCTCACATCTTGAGACACAGCCGAGGGGCAAAGACACACACACACACACACACACACACACACAGAGAGAGAGAGAGACAGACAGACAGACAGACAGAGACTCTGAGAGACCAGACTCTTGAGTCTTTTGAAGTTTCAAAGCCCACCTACAGGGACACACCTCCTCAAACAAGGCCACACCTCCTAATCTTTTCCAAACAGTTCTACCAACTGGGGATCAAATATTCAAATATTTGAGATTACCAGCTGGGCATAGTGGCACACGCCTGTAATCCCAGCATGGTGGGAGGCAGAGGCAGGTGGATCTCTGTGAGTTCAAGGCCAGCCTGGTCTACAAAGTGAGCCCAGGGCAGCCAAGACTACACAGAGAAAAAAAAAAAAATCTCTCCCAAATATTTGAGATTGCATGGTTCCATTCAAACCACAAGAGACCTCAATTAAGAAAGATTCCAAACATTAGCCTTGGCTTCCACATCTGTGCACATGCAGCTGTACATACATGTGTCCATACACATTAAAGAACTAGCCACACGTACACAGCAAGAGGAGGAGGGGGAGGAGGAGCAGCCTCTGTGGAGAGGAAATGTGCTGGAAGACTTGGCTCCCTGGCTTGTGGAGTCCTGAGACAGTGTGCTCCAGGCCTCACTCTCCTGAATGCTAATGCTGTGAGCAGCTTCGGCCGCTGAAGGAGGCCGGCTCACACTGTGCAGTCATGTGCCTGACTGGATTCTCTGGATGTAAGTTTGAAGGAAATCACCTCACAGAAGCCCTGAGGATAAGGTATGAGCAAACCCAGCCTCCACAGGCTCAGGTATCTGCAGGCTTAGGAGGCTTAGGAGGGGTGCCCTTATTGGAGGTGTGGCCTTGATGGGGGTGTCCCCAGGCCCAGAATCTCCCTCTCTCCCTGCGTAGGTCAGGCTGTGACGCTCTCAGATCCAAGGCTATGCTGCCAGCATGCCACCATGCTCCCTGCTCTGAATACGGACTGACCCTGTGAAATTATAAGCAAGTCCTCAATAAAATGACCTCCGTCAAGGTGTCTTCAGAGCAGCAGAACTGTGCCTGAGATAGTGGTGGACAAGTATAATTTCAGCATTTGGGAGGCTAGAGCAGAAGGACTGTTTCAAGTTCAAGGCCAAGCTGTGCTACAGCGTCTGGGTGACAGGTGGAAGAGCAGGGGTGTTGGACCTGGACAGAATGCTTCCAAATGTATTTGCCAAGTGATGTGGACATTACTTTAAGGCTGCTGCAGGAATAAGAGATCCGTCAATTTGAAGTAGGCGGCACTGTCCTCACTGACAGTCACACTCTATTGTGAGAGGCTGTGAAATCTGCCTGTCAAGAGGCAGCCCAGGGCTGTTCCTCCTCAGTTCTGAGCCACTCACTCCCAGCCGCAAGGAATTCGGGGGCTGACAACACCCACGGTGTCCCCACCAGAAACCTGGGGTGCAGGGCTGGGTGGGTAAGGGCTGTTTAGACTGACGTCTGCTCGTGAAGGCTCGGAGGGTCAGCCCTCCTGCAGAAGTCCTCAGGGTCAGCGAGCTTGACGAGGGTCACTGCACGCCCCTGTCCATCCTGCTCTCTGCTTCCTTCCCGTGATTATGAGAGTGCTCTGGGCAGGCGGCCTGCATGGAAACCTCTGCCCCAGAGCCTAGATCCTGGGAAGCCTCATAAGCCGGTTCAATGAAAGTGAAACGTGGGAGGAAAAAGACAGCCAGAAAGCATGGAACTTTCCTGAAGAGAAATAATGACACTTTCATTTCAAAACTCAGTTGATAACTTGGCCATAATTTCACTAAATTCAGTATGTTTCTAAATAAAGTAAAGGTAGTTCCTTAAACTCTATGAATATGAGACATGATAAAACACATACATGTGTATCAATATGCGTGTGTATATGCATGTGTGCGTGTGATACTTATGTATATGTAGCATGTATGTATGTAGATTAAGAATGTACTTTCTTCTTGGTTCATCAACGGGAAGAAAGAAAAAAATTCCAAACGCCTACTTGTGACATTGGAAAGCTCTTTAGCTCTTCACAGATAAAAATACCACACCAGCCGAAGCCATCTCCCCCTGGCTAATAAACCACACTGGGATTTCACTTCTTCCCAGAGACTCGAGGTGGCTGGCGTGCTCACAAGAACGACATCTGAAATATCCGTCAGCACAGACGTAAGGCTCCTAGAAGCTCTTGTTGATCCCTGATTTTAACGCCCGCACTCCAGCATGATAAACAGCACTGTAAAGGCGCTCCAACGCACCGGTGCCGGCGTGCCGGGGGCATCAGACAGCAGGCTGCTTCCCAGTCTAATGACAGCCAGTCCTCCTTAACACTCGTTTGTCTGTCAGTTCCCTTCCCACAGACACTTATCTCAACCTGAGGATCTCCCCGAGGAACGCCAGTCATCCGGTGCAGGAGGAAGTACAAAGAACTCTGCCGAAGGGCTGTGTTCTCCTGACAAGTCTATTCTAGAAACTGAGCTAACTGCAAAGCCTTTAGTTCCGTTCTTTCCGTGTTAGCTGACCAAGCGGTGGGTGGGGTATTACTTCTTTTTCTGGTAGCTGTGGCGAAACGCCTGACCGAGGCAACCTAGGTGAGGGAGGGTTTGCTCTGAGTAGGCATGAATGCATCACGGTGGGAAGGCAGGGAGAAATTAGGCTCACACCTATCCCAAAGGGTAATCCTGGCACTCAGCCAGCTTGTCATTCTCTTCAGTGTCCCTTTCCCCTTTTCATCTGGCTAAAGGCCCCAGCTTGTGGAGCGGGGCCGGAGACACTTAGAGCTGGTCTCCCTCCTTGGAAACACCCAGCAGTGCGCCTCACCAATGCCCCAGGTGTTGCTCAGTCAGCAGTGGGAAACAACCAGCACGGAGAGTTTTCTTTTGAACAAGAGAGTGCTTAGTTATCCCACGGGAAAGAGCCCGGTCCACTGTGGGGTGCCTCCTGTGGAGATCCGAAAGGCTCATACAGTTCAGTGCTGGTCCCTGGTTGGTGGAGCTCTTGAGAAGGATGAGGAGGTAGGAAAGTATTGCAGGGTGTCACCGGGGTGGGCTCTGAGGCTTCAAAGCACCATGCCGTCCCCAGGCTTCTCTTGCCTTGGGGATATGGATCAAGACCTAAGCTCTCAGCTGCTACTTTAGTGCCATGCCCTCGTGCCTGCTGCCATGCCCCATACAATGCTGGTCTGGCACTTTCCCTTTGAGCCCGTTAGCGCCCAGAACGGTTTCTTCCTTAAGTCGCCTCAGTCACAGAAATAGAAAAGTAAGAACGACATCTCCGATCACGTATTGGTCAGGGAAGCCCCAGGGCACCCTCCCCCCAGAAGAACCAGGCTTTGCCACTGCTGTCTGCCGCCCATGACCAGACAGTAAGAGCCTGCTGCTGCAGATACAACAGGCTTAGGTTGCGGGACACGGATGGAACTGACCTGAACACTCCCTCCCGCAGGCCAGCTTTCCAAGTCTCAGAGCACTATGTGGGCTGCTGGGGAGAAACCCAGGAGCGGAATTATGCCGTGATGAGCTCTGCACACAGCGCTGGCCGGCCTGCCCGGCAGGATGTGCTCACGGTGCAACGGTGCACGAAGGTGCGGGTGTGATCAGTCATTCTGCACTGACTACGGCCTGTGGCACAAGAGGGAACTCAGCCTGGTGCTGTGGACCTCGTCAGCGTGCCCCCTCCCCCCGAGTGGCTTTGAAGCGGGCATCCGGACATCTGCCTGCACCGTTAGGTTTGTGCTGGTAAATTTTAACCCTGAGCTTAAGGTGAAGCCATGTTTGTGAGAAGAATTGCTCGGAGGCAGAAGGTCACAGGCCTCCACCACAATACACTCCTTCACGTAGAGTATGTGTCCGGGATGACATTTAAGAGAATGAATGTTCCATGGAGCCTCCTCTGATAGGCGAGAGTCCTGGCTGTCTGGCTGTCTGTCTGTCTTCCTTCCTTCGCTCCTTCCTTCCTTTCCCCACCCTCTCCACCTCTCCTCCCATCTCTGCCTCTCCCTCCTTCCTTTACACCATTCTCTCTCTTTGGGGATGGGAGAGTTAAAGCGATCCTTCACCATGCAGCCCTGGCAGGCCTACAAATCCCTCTGTAGACCGGGCTGGCTTTGAACTTCCCCATTTAAGCTTCCCGGCTCAGATTCTGGAATTTCAAGAGTGCAGCACCTTGCTCAGCCAGAAGTCTTTCTGAACTACCTGGGCAACGACAACTTTAATCTCTGTCCCAGGTGCTGGTTCCTGGCCAACATGGCTTAACAACTGGAATTTACCCATGCAGCAGCCGTAAACACCAGGAATATCCCGTAACCACCATAGTAGTGGGACTGTTAATTGTGCCACCAGACCTCCAGGCCACCTCTAAGGCAAGCAACCGTATTGATGCTTACAGCTCAGACTCAGCCCTTCTGCTCCCGCAGCTAAACAAACAACTGCTAAAATTCACTCACAGTATTCACTGCCTTGAAATATTTTACAGACAGATAAAATATATGTGTGGGAAGAATAATTTCTTATTTCTAAGAAAAGCAGGTAAAAATTAGAAATACTGGAAAAAGAAGGGTTTGTTAAAAAAAAATTGCCAATCATTTGTGAAGCAGCTATAAAAGATTGGAGGAAAATAAGAAAAAAAAATCTTAGCTAGTCTACTTAAATGACTGCAAGTATCTTTGCCTTTTATTCTACTCTAACAAACCGTGACTGACTAAGTATGGCCACCGCCATTGCCAAGTCTAACCAGCACACTCTGAAGGACTTGTGTTTGCTTGTTTGTTACTAGAAACCTGGTGAATGACTGCACATTTGAAATTTCAAGGCAAACAAGATTCTGAGGAATGTTCATAAGGCCGGGCCTATGGTGCAGGCATTACAAGCACAGCTACTGGGAGGCTGAGGCAGAAGAATTGCAAGTTCAAGGCCAACAGAGGCAACTGAGACACTTGCAAAATAAATGTAGAGGGAGCTGGGGAGAGAAATGGGGGAGGGAGAAGGAGGGAGAGAAAAGAAGAGGAGGAGGACAGGGGAGGGAGGAGGAGGATGGGAAGGGAGGAGGAGGGCAGGGGAGGGAGGAGGGTGGGGACCTGCTTATGGTTCTCTGCTTTTAACTTTCACAACTAGTCAGTCAGTCAAACAGCCAACTGTGGGGTCGGCGTCTCCTGCGGCTGTTCAGGTAACTCCTCCTCTGGACTCACTGGGTAAGTCACTGCGTGGGAACAGTTAGTGCAAAAGCTGGACGTCTGGGATGCCCCGACCTTCCTCCTCCTATCACTACTGTGAAATGGGGCCTGTTCCTACACAACACACGAGAGCTTCGGAGGCGGACAGTGGACACACATGCTCTCTGCTTCTCTCACATGGGACTCTTGGCCTTCAGTGTCAAAATTCAGTGTGAACAGGAGAGCTGAGCCCCGAAGCAATGCTCGTGTCCCCTAAAGGACCATGGAGAGGAGTCCATCCAAGAACAAGACTTTAAATCAAGAATGTTTGGGATCGGGGTGAGAGCATTAAATAATTCACTAATTTCAGCACTGGATTTATAGCTTTGATTGTCTTCCCCCATTCTTCAGGGACCATATTTCTCCGGGAATCAAATATTTATTTTTATTGTTTCACAGGAAAGGAGCGGAAATACCAAACCAGCTACTACAGAATTTTGTGTGGTCAACCGCCAGGGAACGTCATTTAATAACGTGTTTGGCTCAGCTGTGGGTCAGGGTCACGTTTACTCTCCCACCAACACTGCTGGACAGACTGACTGCTGTTCCCTTCCTTCAGGGACACACGAGAAACCGTGAAACACCATCATTAAGGGCAGAGAACGTCAGTTCTGTATAATTAGTAGTTCCTGGGCCATTGAGACTGTTTCAAAGCAAAGTGCCTAAGAAATAACACCTGAGGTGACCTCGGGCCCCAGGAAAACACACACAGGTGCACGCCCCACCAACATACACACCTGTGAAAAAGGACATGCGAGGCCGAGGGCTTCCTACACACACACTGCTGACAGGTCTACACAAATGCTCCCCACGTGTACCACGGTTACACAGCATTTTTAGCAAGAGGCTCCTGTTTCACACGTGTGCACCCCACTGAGTCTCACCAGACTGGGGTGTGTGCAGCAACACGTTGCACATGGAAGCAGGAGGAAGGCTGAGTGTGTGCACTGACCCGAACGCTGAGCCCTCGTCCCCCCTGTCCAGGGCCATGAGCACCCACACTCCCTGGAGGGGGAGGGGCGGATGACAGGAGCAGGCCCGTCACAGCATAGAGCAGTGGCTTACTTGAGGGCAGTTCTGTAGTGGTAGATTGCCTCCTTGTTCCGGCCTTGGTCTTTCAGGAAATTTGCGTAGTTGTAATGAACCTTGGCATTGTGGGGCAGAGTCTGAACTCCAGACCTACAGTGGATATTAAAAGAAAGAAAACAAAATCATGCTTTTGTCAGCTCTTTGGTTTCACTCCCGGCTTCAGGAGGCTGCCACTGAATGTCCACTGTTCTCATCTGGGCTTCTGAATGTGGTGAGTTACACGAGTGACTGACTACACAGGGAAGGAGCAGAAGCCACGGCAGGTGTGCACAGCCGAATAACAACACCCCTGGCTAAGGGCGCACAGAATGTCTGCAGGGAAGCACCTTCTCTCGGGGAGACACCCAGGGCTTGGTAGGGTCATCTTGGCTGAGGCTTCGGGTCAGGGCAGAACAGAGCCCAGCTGCAGACAGGAGGGAACAGAGCACAACCAGGACAGGGCCTCCAGCTGCCCAGGCCAGTCTGTCCTTCCAACTGAGGGTGCAGCGGGCAGGGGACCTGACCTACTGAAGTCAGACCCTGAAGAAGATGGGACAGTCCCTCCCCCTCTCATGTCTACCTCAGGCAAAGGCTATTTATTTACAGATAGAAAACGAAGCAGTGGAAGTGATTCTGTGTGTGCAACACAAAGATACAAGACAGCAAGATTCTCCTACGGTGAGAATTGCAGCCGTTACCAAGCGCTGCTTTAAGGCACAAGATGAAGTCTGACACGAGGTACCCTTGCTCTGAGCCTTCCTTCAGCTTCCTCCAACATGGTGCACAGGGTCAGAAAGTTTGGGCTTCAAGATAATGACCACATGCCAGGGTCTAAAATGCAGTGTCCCAGAAATCTGGCGGCTTTATAAAACCAGCTTACAAAAGTATATGCTACAGTCACTCAGGGTCTGTGCGGAGCGGCCCAGCACGGGTGGCCAGGGAGCCTGTCCTTAGAACCCGAAGCCAGTTAGGAGAGATGGGCAAACAGACATTCCCAAGGGGAAGCACATCCGAAGCTCACGGTGAGCTCAGCCCGGAATGAAAGAGAACTTCCGGACAGCAGGCACAGAGCTATGGCTTCCAGGATAGAGAAGAGCTGGTGGCAGCTGAGGACGAGGCAGTGACGTGTCCTAAGCGCATGCGGCCTGAGTGTGAAAGCAATGGGACTTGGCACCTCTTGCTCCTGCTACCGTGTTCTCCTGGGTATGATGGTTTCTACCTTCCCAGACCATGAGGCAAAGGCTTCCTCCCTTAAGCGGCCTCTCAGCAGGCCTTTGAGCCCAGCGGCCCAGCAGATGATGCAGGGAAATGAGAGCAGGGGCATGGGGACAGGGGAGCCCAGAGACACTAAGAGCTACTGGGTTGCAGACAGACTGAGAGCCCAGTGATCAAGGAGAAAACACCGGGCTTCCCTGAAAAGCAGTGGCGGAGTCAAGGCAGAGCTTTCACAGAACGAGAGCAACAATTTGGTGTTTGCGGACTGTGGTGGCTGCTGTGCAGGAATAAAGTGCAGGCAGCAGGGCCTTCTGCTGTGGAACGCAGAGACGAGGGCAGGAGGAAGCAGGGTGGCAAGGATGGAGAGGAAGGGTGGGTGTGGCAAGGAGGGAGCGGAAGCAGGCGGAAGGTGGCAGGGTCTGTGGTGGACTCCACCAGGCCGTCCTCCACAGGCCAACCAGCTGTACTCTCCCTTCCTTCCTTCAGGCAATCCTTCTTTTTGTTTTCTTTCGTTCAATTATTACAGACTGAGTATAAAAGTGAACCATCACCAGAAAGATGACTATCAACTGGTATCTCTATTGTAAGATTTACCAAAATTAATCTTGCACTATCCAGTCTATGCTAATCTCACAGAAACAATTATTCTGTGATTAATGAGATGAGGACTTTGAACACTACCAGCCTCGCTTAGCTCTGTGACAGCCTGTCCCAGCCACCATGAAACACTCTGATAAAACCTAAGATCAGCGTAGGTCAGTTTCTGAGATGAAGCATCCTGTCAGCCCGCTGTCCTGGTGGGCCCTTGTCCTGGCTTGTGGACCTCTCCTCTCTAGCTGTATCCCCCCCACACCTCTCCTTGTCCGTGTGCCCAGTGAGTAAGCTCTTCTGTCCTCTTCCTGTAATGGCAGCAGCCCCTGGCTCAGGCCCTTCTTAACGACTTCATTCATTAGCATTTCTCTCCCCAACTCTGACTGCAAAAGCAGTAAAGCCGAAGCTGAGGTATCAACAATGACCTGAAGTTAGGGGGGCAGTAAAGCTGGGTCTTGAGCCCCTGAAGTTAGGGGCTCAGCACGTGTAAACCAAACAGCCGTGCTCTCAACAAGGCATAAGGATCAGCAGTCAGCAGGGTGTCCAAGCACCACACAGCTGAGCCCAAATGCTGTATTTCCCACCAGATGTCTGCAGCTGAGATCAGAGGCCCGGGGTCACCCCCATGCCCTGAAGCTTATACAAGGAGGGTGGGACCAGGAGAAGACCAGCTTGTCATGTGCACCTGCTGCATGAACCTGACTTGACCATCAGGCTAGTAGGTGGCAGGGAGGGGATCCAGGCCCAAAGGGGGTGGGCCCGGAGCCTCTACCTGAAGGGAAGTGGGCAGGAGATGCTCCGGAAAACAGGTGGACAGGGCGGAGGACATCTGGACAGAAAACTCCTGAGACTTATTTTAACTAAGGGAGGAAGGGGAACAGTCAATGAGAATGAGGAAGAATGACAAGAGAAGAACCTGCTGTGCAGGCAACTGAGTTGGACCTCAGCACGTCTCCTAGATGAAATTTCATTTAATTCTTAAATATGAAGATACTATTAGTAAGGAAATTCCGTGCATTGGATAAAGCCCATGGGGGAGATACATTAAAACAAATATGGTTAAAAATCACGGCCGCTTTGTATTTAGCCTCACTTAAAGCCCTCTGGCTGGGGCTCAGGAAACTGTAGAGGCCGGACAGAGCCATGGGAAGCTAGGAACAAGCCCATGGGGAAAGGTCAGCTGGACACAGCAGAGGCCAGACTCCACCCCGCTGAAGGAGGATGGACTTCCTGTGTCTGTCTGCCCAGGGCACCCTGCTGGTCCACATGGACTCTGTCTTCCATCCTCTGCAAATCTCCACAGTTTCTAACGCTGGCCGAACTGGTTTCCAGTCCCACCCAGAGTCTGAGAGTGTCTAAATTAAGCTCTCGGCCGCACTTGTTCCTGCCTCATTGAGAGCAACCGCTCTATGGAGCCCAAGATGGAGGCTGTGAGTCCCCACTCACAATCCTGCTCTACAATCCCAGGAGCAGCACAGCCAGGATAGAAGCCTTGCAGTGTGATGCTGCCCACTTCTTTATTTCTGTTTCTGCTAGTCTGTGTTCACCCTTCACTGTGACTTTTAGAAATCACTGCCAAGGTCAGCACAAACATCCTTCCCCCTTATTCACACAATCAATACGGTTACACAAGGCCCATGACTGATGAACAAATAAAGAAATTGTGACTTGTGTGTACAATAGAGTATTATTCAACTTTACAAAAAGAGATTGTGTCATGTGTGACACATGAGTGGCCTTTAACACATTATAAAAGCCACATAAAGAAAAATTCTGTGTGCACAAGAATTTAAACCCACAGAAGCAGAGAGCCGGATGATGGTAACAGAAAGTAGAGGGAGAAAGAAATGGGAACAGAGTGTTAACTCAAAAGAATCACCCCAGTTAGGGGGGGGGGGTGAGTCTGAAGTTTACTCTGATCGTCTTTCATTAAGACACCACGATCTCGTTTACTTTGATCATGTCAAATAAGAGAGGCAGAAGCCATAAAGTTCGTCACAAGTAGAGCAGTGTCGGTATGCACACTGCCTACGTGCTGAGACCACTTGGCTGTGCCAACACTCTGAGTTGTGTTTCGCTTTTAAGACTTATTTTGTGTGTATGTGTGTCTTGTCTGCAGGGATGGCTGTGCAGTGCCCCCAGAGGCCAGAAGAGGGCATCTGATCCCTGGAACTAGAGTTAGAGGTGGTTGTGAGCTGCCGCATGGGTGTCAGGAATCAAACCCAGGTCCTCTGGAAGTGCAGCCAGTGTTCTTAACCACTGAGCCATCACTCCAGCCCTTATTTTTGGAGTGGAGCCATCACTCAACTCAGCATTTTGACATGTCTCCCTCACACCTTTTATTTTATTTTATTAGATAACTTGAGAAGTAGAGAAGAGCCACCTGCGGCAGGTGTCTCTCCGGAGCTTTCAGACGTCAACTTGCTTTGCTCACAATACTTGACAGGCTGGTAGAACCACTGCAAATCCCTAGATTGAGACCAAACATTAAAACATCGCTAATGGCAGCCAGAGTCAGAGCAAAGAAGGGGTAGGAGAGCTGGTTCTCCTCAGTCTTGACTCCTGCTTTGGCCCAAGGAGTCATAGTGCCACAGACAGGTGATGATGTTTGTAGAGGATTTTAATCCAGCAACACAGCTACCCTGGCCAGAATGCAGAAATACCCTTAGCACACACCTTAAATCCCGAACAATGAAGGTAAAGTCAGTTGACAGAATGAAGCAGCCATGTTTGAAAGTGAGGTCTAATTGAGACTCAGACAAAATGAGAAAGATTTGACAGAACAGAGAGGAAGAAGAGGTGATTAAAAAGGGAGCAGTACAGAGATATGGGGGTGGTGAGGGGAGAGAGAGAAAGCAGTTTTACCTGAACAAGTTTACAGAGACAGGTTGAACAGAGAACAAGCTAGACACAGGTGAAGACAGAACGAGCCAGGGAATGAGGAGCCGGAGATCAGAACAGATTGCCAAAGTTAGTATGAGGCCAAGCAGAGCAATTCAGTCATAAGCTGAGTGAAGCCAGACTGAATCAGTCAGCTTGGCGAGGCGTTTGAGCCAGAACAGCTGAGTTGAACCAGCCAGCTGTTAGCTTAGAAAGAACTAGAAAGGGTGAGCTTACTCAGCAGTAAGTCTCTGAGGCTGAAAACATTCTACATCTAGGTTAGCTTGTATGGAGGCTGGAAGATCCAGGACTAGGCCTGGGTTAGATGGAGGCAATAAGCATCGAGAGGACAATTAAATCAGGAGAATAAAAGGTGCTTTGACAGATGCTTGCACAGCACTCCTCTGTAACCAAACTTTGGGCCAAGTGCCCACCTGCCATGGGTCATCTTCATCATTGCCAGGGAGGATGCTAGTTACTCTTTCCTATAATATACGTGAGGAGGCTGGAGCCTTGCTAAGTACTTGGGCAGAAACGTCAGTCATGGCCAAGAACAAGTCAAGCTCATCCTGAAGTTGCTGAGCTGGAGGACACCAGCACCATCTGCACTATGCTGGCTTCCCCAGTCTCCTTCCTCTTTCTGTCATCCTGTATCTTTCTCTTCTCTTATCACAGAGCACAGGTAAAACCTGAGAGCGTCACTTGGTGTTTACCCACTGTTGAGGTATTTTTCATGCACTGTTTTATTCTCACACTGCCCCTGGGATGATAAACACTGTTATTCTCCATTGTCAACGAACTTCTGTGATTTTCCCAAGAGCCAGCAGTTAAATGGATGGGTTTAGCATGCAGTCAGAAAGCCTACTCCAGATGTGACCGTCAGTCACTCACCCTGTCCTACCACAGCAGCCAGCAGTGACATGTCCAAGTGAGATGACATTGTTTCTCACAGAGGAAACCACACATGTCTGGCCTGAAAGAACAAAGGTTCCACGAGCCCCCACTTTCCCCAGGACTAAATAGTCTCTGCTTAACTTAAAGGAAATCACACATGTCTGGCCTGAAAGAACAAAGGCTCCACAGGCCCCTACTTTCCCCAGGACTGAACAGTCTCTGTTTGGCCTGAAGCATCAGACACTTCGATTTCACCTGACACAAAAACTCACCTGCTCTTCTAAGGCCTCCCAGGCCAAAGTCCCTTTCAGCACAACTGTGGAAGGGCTGCATGTCAGTGATCAGCTACTCACTTCCTACATACTTCCACTGAAAGGGACAGAAGCTTTAGGATGCTGAGTCAGTGTGCCTTCTGATTTTGGTGTTGTTATTTTTGAACTGCTGGTATCAGCTATGGCTTAAGCTCTAGCTTGTTAGGCTTAGAGCAAATGCTGCCTACCCCCACCCCCGCCCACCTATGTTGTTTTGATTAGGCAGTAAACACCACTGAAAGATGCCATTCCCAGGGAGCAGCTTTATCCTGGGAATGCGCTTGCCATAACAGCAGGGCAGCCGGAAAGCATTTCATAAAAACATCACCTATTAAAGTGAGAGAAAGAAGATGAAACACAGAGACCAAGAGGACGTTCTGTGTTGAACTTCAAAGCCTGGTATTGCTGACATGACCCTAGATTAGGGCACAAGGTTAGGGGGAGCCCCTGTTCCGTGAGAACCACCCAGGGAAGAACGCTTTAAAAGGAACAAAAGCAAACCAGGGGGAGGAAGAAGAGACTCTGTCTTAGTGGTGCAGCCACAAGTGCCTGTGACCCTCCAGACAAGAGGACCTGCCAACAGCCCTAATGACGGCACTGGGTCACCCAGAGGGAAGGGGGGGGCGCTGGCTCAGTGGGTGGAGCACTGGCTCAGCAGGGAGCACTGACTCAGCAGGGAGAGCTGACTCAGCAGGGAGCACTGGCTCAGCAGGTGGGAGCACTGGCTGCTTTTGCAGATCACCTGTGTTTGATTCCCAGCCCCCTCATAAGGGCTCACAGCCAATTGTAACTCCAGTTCCTGGGGAACCCATGCCTTCTTCTGGCCTCTGTGGGCTCTAGACAAGTAAATACTCATACACATAAAGTAAAAAAAAAAATTAAACTTGTTTACAAAAAAAAAAAAAAAAAAAAAAAAAAAAGAAATCCGAAGGCTTTAAAAAAGTTAACGCTGGATGTTAAAAAAATAAAAATAAAAAAAAAAAAAAAAAAAAAAAAAAAAAAAAAAAAAAAAAAAGAAAGCAAGAAAGGAGTCAGAGAGAGATGACTAAATGGTTGCGAGCACTGGCCGCTCTTCCACAGGTCTGGGCTCCAATTCCCAGCACCCACCTGAGAGCTCACAACTCTCTGTAGCTCCAGTTCCTGAGGATCTGCCCTCCTCACTCAGACACGCATGCGGGTAAACATCAATGTACATAAAATAATAAATTACCGAAAAACCTGAAAGTGGAAGGACATTGGTTTGGAAGAAGGTGGTCAGTGAGAACAGACCTCAGACTGAACAGGAAATGCATGTGGGCAGAATGCCTTCTACCCACGCAGTTGGCAGGAAACACATCGCTATGCATGACAACCAGCCCTGTCCTACAGCAGTCCTCTGTGGGAACCAGGTGGGGTGCCACCAGCGGCACATGGTTGGGGAGTGAGAGCAAATGCAGTCTTCCCTCCCCACCCTGAGACAGGGTCCTGCCATGTAGTCCTGGCTGCCTGGAACTCTCTGCAGACCAGGCTGGCCTCAAACTCTCAGAGATCCGCCTGCCTCTGCCTCCCAAGGGCTGGGACTACAGAGTGTGCCACTGCGCCCTCCTCAGACACAGTACTTAAAAAGGTGACAGAGCCTAGTGAATATCTGCATTATTTGTTCATTCATTCACTCCTTCACAACTATTACTCATGTTCATACTTTGGAATAGGCTGAAAGCTACAGGGTAACATATGTGTGTATATGTAAATCACACACATCTATGTGTTACATATATGTATGCAAATATGCACTTGTGTATGCACACATATGTGTATGCACATGCATATATATGTATATGGGCTTATGTATATATAAGTAGGGATACATACATTCATATATGTGTACATGTGCATATAACATATGTACAGCAATACACGCACATAAGAGTGATGCTGGATCTAGCCCAGTCTATCTGGCAAGTGCTCTGCTCCTGAGCTGCTAATACCAACTCAGCAAACACGCTTGCATTCAGAAAACAACTCCATCACGGAGAAAACCACACCAGAAAATAAAGTCTCTGTTTCCTCACCTAAATTAACGTTTAAAATAAACAGTGAGGTCGCAGACCATGATTTAAAGCTCTGGAATATTCCAGGGAGAGCTGCTGCCTGCCTCCCCTTCCTGCTGAGTGTTCACCTTCCGCTTGAACCCGGCTGAGTGATGAAATGAGGCGTGCAGACTTCAGTTCAGTGACTGATTTTATAGCCCGGCTCATCAGTAGGTGTTTCCACCCAAATTCACAGACCCAGCATCCTTCTCTCATAAATTCACGCAGAATGAGTTCATGTTAACTTTTATTGTCACTTAAAAAATCTAAAATTAAACCCCAAATAAAATTATATCTTTCATTTCAAATTTATTAGAAGCGTTTTCTAGATTAACACATGCTGTCATAGTCATGTTACTTCACTGGGAGGCAAACCTGCTTCAGTGAGAGAGTGGGAGGAAATGCGCATTTACCCGTGTTGTCATACCTGAATAGGGACTCTCTGCTCAGCCAGATCTCATTCTGCTTCACAGTTTTCCAGGAGAAGAGCAGCAGCAGCAGCACGGTGGACGCCATCAGGGAGCTGGCCCCGCACCTGCTCAGCCCAGCGCACAGCTTGCTCAGTCCGTGCACGAAGAGAATGCAGTAGCCCATGCTGGAACACAGCAGAGGGAGGGGCAGGTCACTGTGGGCTGGATGGAGGTCACTGTGTGGGGTCCCTGTGTGGGGCTACTGTGGGTAGGGAGTCACTGTGTAGGG
>REGO01000124.1:4096976-4108471 GCA_010120015.1 Rhombomys opimus
TCACAGACCTAGGTGCCCTGTCACCAGGCAGTGGCACTATTTGAAAGTACTAGGTTAGCCCTATTAGGAGGTGTGGCCTCACTGGAGGAAGGCCCCACTTGGAGGTGGGCTTGAGGTGTCAGAAGCTCTTGCTTGGCCCTCTCTTCATGTACACACCATGACAGAACTCTCAGTTGCTGCTCTAGCACCTGCTGGCTGCCACCATGCTCCCCACCATGATGGTAACGGACTAAACCTCTGAAACTGTAGGCCAGCCCCCATTAAATGTCCTGTCTCATAAGCGCTGCCTTGGTCATGGTGTCTCTTCACAGCAACAAAGAGCAACAGAAGGTCGCTGTGGGTTGGGGCTCATTCTGGGGGTGGTTCCTAAGGAGGCTACTAGAGTAACACAGACGCCTGCCCTGTCACACACCTGTGGGTTCCCTAAGGCACCCACTCAGGAAGGCTCCCTCGCTCTCCAGCATGGGTGCGAGCCTCAGCTTCACAGCCTCGGGCATGGTAGTCCCCCAGGGTCCCTGAGGACATTCTCTAGCCCAGGCTTCCATCACGAGGCGAGTTCAGAGCCCGACCCACTGCAGGTCCTACCCCAGCAGCCCAGAGGAGCGTCTTGGGGGCAGGGGACAGTGGTCACTGAGGACCTGAGATGAGGAACGTAAAGGGCCTCCAGCTCCCACCTGAGGACCTGCATTTCCCAACGCCCCCTAGGCTGCCCGGGCTGGGTGGCTGAGGGCTCTCTCTGGCTCCGGCCCGGCTTTCCCAGGACTTGGCACAGCACCACATTTCTGAAAGCGCATGGTCTCTTTCCCCACCCACAGGGGTGCACAGAGGCTCAGAAGAATGTATCGTGCCACAGGGAGCCCCCTTCCTACCTGCACGGGGCCAAACAGCCTGTGTGAACTGTGTCCCAGATGTGAGCAGCACTGAACCCAGCTGTTCAGTGCCCAGAGCAGCCTCCAGCACACACAGAGCCCTACTGTCTCACACTTGACCTTAAAGATGTGTGGTTCTGCTACAGATCTTGTTCCTGTAGAGTTCATCCTGCTACTGTTACATCAGTGCCTGTGCATAACGGCTGCTCAGGTGTGTGAGGTCCCCGATGCCTGCTCTTCTAGCCCCAGACAGCTTCTGCCATCCCCCAAGCTATCCAGGATGCTCTGGGGCCATAACATGGTCCTCTAGACTCTGATCTTTCCTGCATTATAAGTGTTCTCAGAAGAATGTTGATTTTGACTTGTTACTGTGTGGAGTCAGAGGTCACTATGGGGAGTCTCCTCTCCCTGATACCTTTCCCCGGGTGCTGGGGATCAAACGCACCTGAGGTCCAACCCTCACTCACTATAAGTTAACGAACACTGTGTAGGTATGAGCCCTGCAGACACTGAGACCTTCTCTATGAAGATCAAGATTGTAATTATCCTGGAACATGGGAGGAAACAGTGAGTGAGGAGGCTACATGCAGAGCACGTGTATCGTAGAATGCTACAAGAAGCCAAACAATAGACGGGGATTTCAGTATGGCTGAAGAAGAGCCCGCAGGCAGCTGAGCAAAGACCCGGAAAGCACGGGGCCACGCTGTGCAGCCCCTGCAGCTCCGGCTTGCTCTCTCTGCTCTCCTCTGCACAGAGCAAACTGCTGATGGCGGCGGTAGCGCCTTCTGTCTGACTCGGATGCATGGCTTCTCATGCTACGTGTGCCACGGGTTTGTAATCCCAGAAGACTCGGGCAAAGAGGGGGATTGTACCGAGTGAGGCCACACATCCAGTCAGCAGAGGGGCAGTGGGCCTAACCCAGGGATTCAGGCTCAGCACCTTGCCCCTCGTGCTGACCTGCTGTGGGGTTTCTGGTGTGACAGGCGGCTCCTGTGCTTTACCCCACCCACCCTCAGCGGCTTTCCTGTTAGTTCTGTTCGGGAGACCTCACTAGCTGTCACAGATCTGCCCTGTGACAGGAAGAAGAGCAGGAAGGAAGCGCAGAATCCCAACAGTGGACAGCCGCGCACCGCAGTGGGAGCAGACCAGAACCATGAAGACAATGACGGAAACCATCGGTGTTCATGGGCGTTCCTCTGTGCTCCAAGCATGTCAGGGCAACGCAAGCGTCAGATCCCGGGTCACCATGTTCTAAGTGAGGACACTGAAAACTGAACAGCTGAATAACTCACCTCCAGCCCCAAGGCTGGCATTCAGTAAGGCAGATGTGCAGACTGACAGAACCCTAAAATTACAGGCTTGCAAACCCCTCCTCTAAGAGGGCAGATGTCATAGTGCAGACAGACGTTCTGTATGCTGGCTCACAAAGCATCACCCGCAAGTACGCTGGGCATGGCCAGACTGAAGCAGCACCCTCAAGGGCTCTATGGCCTCCCTACCCAGGCCTGCCATCCTCTGTCTCTCAGTCCTGTTTTCTTAGAAACACGTGGAAGGGCTTGCGCTGCGCTGTCTGTGCACATTAACACAGCTGCTGCCAGTCTATTTACTGTCAGTTCCTTCTATTGGACAGAGGTATCTGGACCTCTGGGGCTCAGAGGGTAAGTTCCCTTCATCTCTATGGAGGCCGGGATGCCTCTGCCTCTCTTCTTCATATTGTTTTTGAAACAGCAAGTGCACACCACATAAATGCATGGGTGTGTCCTTGCTCCAACAAAATTTAGTTGTAAAAACAGCAGAGGCCAGAGCTGATTTGTGGCCACAGTTTCCTGGCCCCTGCTCTGTGGATGAAGGAGAACCCCCCTTATCATTTGGCAGAGATTTTAGTTTCAAGTAAGATGAGAACTTGGCTTTTTTTCCAAAGTCCTTGAATTGACACATGGCCTCAGAAATGTTAAGCCATAGAAAATAATCTCTGCGAGGTTGGTGACTTCTTGAGAACATTCTTTCAGATACAAACACTACAGTGACTTACACCCGCCTCCATTCTGAAACTTCATCCTTCAACATCTGTTTTAGTGCAGTTCCCTACAGCAGGCAAAGAAACGTTCTTTTTCCATCGCCAGGGGCAGGATGAGGCCTCATGGAGAAAGTGGGAAATCAAGCAAATGAGAAACTGTGAGCTTCTGTCTCCAGAGCCAGGGACCTGAGGGCACCCTGCTCTGCTTACTCCAGCTGAGGAAGCTCCAGGCTGCTGGGCAGACATTTCCACACAGAGCACACAGGAGCCCACAGGCCTAGTGCCAGGCAAAGGGGGAACCTGCGGAGCCGCAAGGCAACAGCACACTTTTGGAATCATTTCACAGACCTACAAAGCCGTGCACAAGTGGCTCCACTCATCACTAGCTCTCTCTCTCCCACCCCCCATGGGTGTATTCCCCACACAGTTGGGAAGTGAAGCCCAGGAACATGGTGAGCTGAGGGAGCTGCACCCCAGGCCAGTGGTGACTACTCAGAAGCTGCAGGTGCTGTTAGCCAACACTTGAGAGCACCCCCACTTCTGCTCCACTTTTCTGCTCACAAACATTTAATGGAAAATTCCCCAGAAGACTAAATTTATTTGGAGGTGAGAGTTCACTCCGTCTAAGGAAGCACCCTGGTGGCAGAGCTGGGCAGCTCTCCAGCCCGCATGAGCCTGTGCTCCGATTTGGGACGGAAGAGCTCTTCATCCAACATGAAGAGCGATTCTATATGAACGTTTGCTGTGTCATTTTCCAGCATGTTTTCAGGTAACCAGGGGCAACTGTCAACGGTTTCCAACCTTTGAGCTATGTGGCTCGGAACACCAACATAATTCTCCTTTGGGTCCCTGACAATACAATGCTTCCTTTTCCTCTCACAGTTGACCTAACAGCACTAAGATTTATAAGGCCTTTCCTGCCGAATAAAGCAAGTCTCTGATGTTGGACCAAATCGTTGGTCTGCATCTCAACTCTGGACACTTGTTGATCTTGAGAGAAGTATTTAAATTCACCGGCTCTTACTTCTCTTCCTCTGCAAAAGGACATGGCTTGATCAGCAGTACGCCCACTGCACAGCAAATAGTAAAGGATGACATTGAGAGCCTTGTGCTGCTGTGCCGTCAGCAGACAGCTGTTTCTGCAGAGTGAGGCAGAAGGCAGGAGATCTATATGACAGAAAATGTCCAGGTCAAAGCAGCTGATCTGCGCCAGCCTCCTGTAAACACAGATCCCAGGCAGCCAGCCTGTGGAGGAGTGCAGGGCGCCCACGCAGTTGTCTGAAGCTTTGGGATGAAGGAGGGGGAGCTCCTGAGAGAGCCAGCTGATCAGAAGCACAGGCAAGGGGACTTCTGGATTCCGAGGCCACAGATGAGCCACTTAGCCTCTCGGAGGCTTAGCTGTGTGAGTTACAGATGGACACTGCCTGCACGCCTGCTTTGAAAGGTTGCATAAAATAATGTATGGGAGCATTTCATGAACTGGGAGAAGCAGGAGAAGACATGTTGCCATGCAGTGTTTCGTGTTCATGAGTGCTTTTGCTATTAGTCTTCGTACATGGATAAAGCATGTGATTAGAGCTAAAAATAACCTCAGTTTATCAAAGTCCTGCTTACACAAAGCATCTGATTTACAAGACAATTCCAAGCATTCATGAGCACACTCTTGAAAAATACCCTTGAAACTGCAGGTTCACTTGTGCAGTACTATTTGCTTCAATACTGAATTTATCTACTATGTTTTATGGTATAAATCTCATACAGTATAAGCTAAACAGGTAGTATGTAGAGTATATGTAGTCCTGTACTGACACTGACAGTCATAGATCTCAGAAACAAACACAAGCAATTCTTCCCTTACACCTGTTTCAGCTTTAACAGATGCTGTCACCACAAACTCACGGTGGAGAACTTTCTGAGAGTCTGGGTGATTGTTTTCCTCCACGCAGACTCACAGTGCTGACCTCCAGCCTTCCCTGAGTCCTGCATATTCTGTCCCTGCAGTAGGTGGAGATGTGCTCTGTGGTCCTGGAGCAGAAGGGCCTCAAGCTGGCATGAGGGTGAGCACGCAAGTGCTTATCAACTGCCTGAGCACTCTCAGCAGCTATTTTTGCTTCATCAGTTCTATGGAATTTTAGGTTTCCTTTTCTCCTCTCCCCCCTTTCTTTCTTGGTCTTCCAGTGTGTCTTTTTTATATATAATGCACAAAGATAGCCATAAAATTATATGCCTCCCTTGGAGTCATAATAAAAGAGCAAAATTCCTGAGAAAGACTGATTCTAGCCCCTGACTTGCCTGCTCAAATACGACACTCACAAAGTGGCATTTATCAGAGCAGGAAAATGTTAGTTCAGTGTGTTTTGATGGTAAAACTCTGACCCTGGAAGCCAAGCAAACAGTCTAGTTCTGTCTCTTTTCTCCAAAGATTTCTGGCAGCAAATAAGAAAAGGGCCTTTTCTGGGTAGGCTGGAAAGCTGGAAGGAGAACAGAAGCCGAGCGCTGGAGCAGCTTAGGAACTGTTAATCACAAAGGAGGAAGAGAGGAGGGCTCCAGGAGTCAGGCTCAGTCCGGCTTCTCTGGTGAAAACAGCCAGAGCAGCTCCTGGACCAGCAACCTTCCAGGGGGCTGAACTCGGCTTCTCTGTGGTCAGGTCAGGGCACTCAGGCCAGGGGTGTGACAATGTGGAACAGATTTACACGGGACACAGACAGCTAAGTGCCCTTTCCTCCCTCCTTTCTTCCCTCTCTTCTTCCTCTCTTTTTATAATTCTCAGTGAAACTGGGGTTTCCTTTTGTGGGTCCCTAGTCCACAGGACTTGAAAGAAGCTTGAGAACTACTGGAGTCCGGGAGAAAAACCATAGGGTAGACAAACTGACATTTCAGCAGCTGCAGCAAGTCTGCTCCCATGTAATCCTCCCCACAGGGGAGCCCCTCAGAGCCATGGGGCATGGCAGGCCTCTCACCCCTCCCCCCTCACAGCTACAGGGCATGGTAGGCCTCTCCACCCTCCCCCCTCACAGCCATGGGGCATGGCAGGCCTGCTCTCCCCCCTCACAGCCATGGGGCATGGCAGGCCTGCTCTCCCTCCTCACAGCCACAGGGCATGGCAGGCCTGCTCTCCCTCCTCACAGCCACAGGGCATGGCAGGCCTGCTCTCCCTCCTCACAGCCACAGGGCATGGCAGGCCTGCTTGCCCTCCCTCGTCACAGCCACAGGGCATGGCAGGCCTGCTTGCCCTCCCCCTCACAGCCATGGGGCATGGCAGGCCTGCTCTCCCCCCTCACAGCCACAGGGCATGGCAGGCCTGCTTGCCTTCCTCACAGCCACAGGGCATGGCAGGCCTCTCCACCCTCCCTCCTCTCGGAGGAAATGACACCAGGACTCAGGACACCACTGCCTTACAGGGTCTGTCTCTCTGGAGCTCTGGCTCGGATGACGCGCCAGGGTAATTACCTAGGCATGTACAGGACTCTCTCGGCCACCACGAAGCCCACCCTGAAGAAGAGGTTGCTGGCCGGAATGAACGGGAACACCAGGAACAGCAAGCCGGTCAACACTTCCTTGTGCTCCAGCTTCTGAAACACAAAACAGGGAGAGGACATGTGGATCTCTGCTCGTGTGCCTCAGTCGCCATCTGACCCTCGGGTCTCAGGGATGACTGAGCGGACACGTCAGAGACCGGAGCTGAACCGGCCACAGCTAGAGGTGCTGGCCTGTCACACACACATCTGTACCCAATACACACCTGTTCTAGAGACATTTGAAATGGGCACATTTGGTAGTGACCACGGCCCACCAGTCTGGGAAGCCTGACTACTTTGCTGCTCAGCCTGTCTCACCCTGTGCCCATGGCCTCAGGACTGTACAGAGGGCAAAGCAGCCAGGCCACGCCGAGCACTGAGATATAGTGGAAACCCCTCTAAACAAGAGGCCAAAGGGTCACTAGAAGGAGCCACGTCCTGCCTCCAGGAAATGCTGTGCTGAGGGTAAAACTGAGGGATATCAGGGGAAGAGGCAGCTGAACTGTACGGTTCTTGGCGCCTCTCAAATTACACTAAAGCAGATTTTTATTTGAGCTGCTTTGGTTTTTTTTTTAGATAAGATCTCTCTCTCTCTCTCTCTCTCTCTCTCTCTGTGTGTGTGTGTGTGTGTGTGTGTGTGTGTGCTGTCTTGTTTCTCTTTCTGTAGCCCTGGCTGGCTTTGACATCCACCAGCCCTTCCCTGGCTTCCCCTAGCACTGGGATCACCTAGGCCTGGGATACCAGGAGTAGCTGCAAAGTTCTTTAAATTAAAAAAAAAATAAAATACATTATGAAAACTCACTAAATTGGTAAAGGACCTTTTCAGAATATTTGTCAAGACATTTCTTCATCTTCATGTAATTAAAATGTGTAAGTAAACTTGAATGGTTCTATTAACGTAAAAAAAAGAAAAAGAAGCCCTCCCCTCAGAGCTCAGGGAACCCCACAGAAGAGGAGGCGGAAGGAGTGTAAGAGCCAGGGGCATGAGGGCACCAAGAGGAGGCCCTCTAAGACATGCGCAAAGCTGTGTGAACTCACAGCGCTGGGGCAGCAGCACAGGGCCTGAGGGTGTGCACTAGGCTTCTGGGCTTACACTCCGGCTGCCAGCTTGGTGTCTGCATGGGATCCCTGAGCGCGGGAGAGTGGGTCTCAGATTCTTGTTCCTGCTCTTAGGCTCTTTCCCTTCTGTTGGTTTGTCTTATCTGACTTGAATACAGTAGTTTCTGTTTTATCTTGTTACATTTTTAAAAATGAATGAAAGTAAACACAGGTACTAGGGTAAGTCAGGCTAACAATGGAACCGCCGTCTACAGCTGCTGGAGAGGGCAGTGTTCTCTGATGGAATGATGACTCTGTCAGTTGCTCAGAGGCAGAGCTCATGTTCGGGAGTACTGACCAACAAATAATGGACAGTCCACTTCTTCATGTGCTTTTACTTGGCTACGGTTTGGTGGGTTTGTTTTGTTTCTTCTGCATGATGTTGTATTTTGGTTTTCAGTCTCTGGGACTTTGGCTGTTGCGTTAGTTTGGGTTTTTGTAGAGGAGAGGATCTGGACAAACTCGGGGAGAGGCAAGAACATGATCGAGGATATCTAAATCTAAAATTTATCTAAATAAAAATAATTTTTAAAAAGAAGAAAAAGTGGCCCTAGCTGGAACTGTGTTTCCATGTGTTATATGCAACAGAAGGGTGTGAGAGTCTCAGCGAGGACACAGCAGAGTATTTTGGACGTTACTGCATTTGGGGGGGTATGCTGTATCCCAGCACTCAGGAGACAGATGTAGGAAGAGGT
The DNA here is from genome assembly GCA_010120015.1 of Rhombomys opimus. Classification (NCBI taxonomy): domain Eukaryota; kingdom Metazoa; phylum Chordata; class Mammalia; order Rodentia; family Muridae; genus Rhombomys; species Rhombomys opimus. Next base: position 4,105,174 of record REGO01000124.1, read on the forward strand.
TGCAATCCCGGGCTAGCCTGGGCTGCGGACTGAGACTGTTTCAAAAACAAATAAAAAGCTTAAGAAAGAAAGCAGGTCTCCAGGCAGCTAAGAGTTGCTCGGGGAGGAAGAGGCGGTTCCGTTAGGGGTGCAGCCACAGGGGACCCGCCCACACCCTGTGAATAACCCCTCACCCAGGATCCTGTAAGAAACCCTAAGGGGAAAACAAAACCAAAAAACGCACAAAAATAGAAGAGTACAAGGTGGGAAGTTCAGCAGAGAGGGAGGGGAGCAGGAAAGGGTAATGGGAGCAAATGTGTTAAAATCCATTATTAATATAGGAAATGCTGCAATGAAGCCTGTTATTGTGCATAAGGACATATGCTAACAAACAAAGGAGACCAAGCCACAGCACATGCTGCATCTTTAATGAGCTCCATAAACACTTAAGGGGGTGTATTATACGCTTAATAACTAGAAAGAACAAGACAGTATCACAAACATAAATAAAGTTCCCTATCAGGAACTACAACATGGCAAGTATGCAAAGCAAAAAGATTTATCACTGGGACGTTATTAAAATCTTTGTCTTATGAACTACTACATACAGAGATGAAATCTCTCGAGACATTCTATATAATGTGAACAGTTTCCTCAGATAATTCCTTTCTGTTAGTAATGACCTGAAGGACCAAACTCTGCAGGAGAAATGGGACAAAGGTCATTTTCACAGCCTTCAAATCAGGCGGCTGCCGACGAAAGTTACGTGTGACAGAGCACATACTGTCCATACACAGTTTATATTTTTAGTCTCCCTCAAAATTGACAAATGAAAATCAACAAGAGAAGAAAAAACTGAGCCAGTCAACTGTGCTGTAAGTTAAAGCTGTCTGCCTTAGCTTCCTTTCTGATGCTCTGATAAACCCAAAAGCAAATCAGAGAGGGAAAGGCTTCACGTCATCACTGGGGAAGCCAGGGCAGGAAGCTGAGCCTGGCCCGAGGCTGTGCACACCCAAGGGCTGTGCACACCCTCGCCTCTCCCAGGGAACTCGGCTCACAGCGCAGGAGTGACACAGAAACCTTGGTGTGGCTCGCTGGCCGGAAGGGAGGCTCACACTCAGTCAGCTCTCTTCCAGTCAGGACCTCTAGACTAGGCAATGCAGCCCTACAGTGAGCCTGGTCTCCCTATCAGCTATTAGTTTAAATTAATAACTATTAATTAATAATTGATAATTAATTAGTGATTGATGGGGACACCCCCCCAGACACGTCCACAGGCCAAACTGGCCTACCAAATCCCTTCATTGGGCTTCTCTTCCCAGACAATTCCAGTTGTGTCAAGCTGACAGCTAACCAGAACAATATCCTTAGAATTCAGGTAACAGTGTGAGGTTACCAAGGTCACTTCAGTTCAAGAACCTGGAGTACAGAACAAGCAACACACACCCTCCCCAGAATGCCACGTGACCAGGTCAGGGCCTCCTTGCTAGCAAACACTGAAGACAAATCCCAGCCTGTCTTCTCTGTTCCTGGCTCCTCATTAACTCTGAGTCTATAATCTTTTTATGTACTTTCAGTTTGTAGAGATGGTTAATTTTCACTTTCAGCTCTTCAAAAGCTAGTCCTTAGGAAATCTAGCTCTGATTCTCCACTTTAGTAGATTTAACTCTATGGTACATTTAAAATACCATGAAAGTGGCTGTGCTACTAATGATGTAGAGAGCAGACTCGCCAGGTGGCTGAGACTGATTTTACCCTCAGCAGAACACTTTCCAAACTGCAACAGGGCCTGCTGAGGCAGAGGAGCTGGGCAGAAACAGCGTGCACAAGACCCGAGCCCATTGCGCAGTGACGCCTGTCCTGAGGGTGTTTCCAGTCCCAGCCTCTCCAGACTCTGCCTCTCTCTGGCAATGCCTGGCTTGCCTGTCTATGGCACAGCTCCTGCCTAGACTCCGAGTTAGGCTTTGAATATTGTTCATTCCTACAAACTCATGCAGGACTTTAATCCCAAGGCTCACGGTAAAAGTATTAAGCGTATTTAGAGTGGCATTCAGAGCTGGGGTCGTGCGAAGTGATTAGATTTGATGGAGTCATTAGTGTGTGCTCCAAGAGTGACTCCTTTAGGCTTATGAGGAAGACCACACAGATGAGAGCTATGTGCACATTCGCTCCATGATACGATGCAGCCAAAGGGGACCCCTCACCAGGGCCTGTGCCACGCTTGGGTAGCAGACCTCAGGGGCAGAAGAGCGCACAGCTTCAAGGAAGACGGGAGGGCTGGCCCTGAACTCACAAGGCTGGCTCCGGGACACCCAGACGACGCACTCCCGTCTTCACGTGGTGCTGAATGCTGCCTTCCCGTTAGGCTTCAGCCCGTTAGTAAATCTCTTATTTTAAGATCAGGAAAGATAGGAAATTTATAGTGCTGTGTAAAAAATAGTAAAGATGGGTCTGGGGAGGCGGCAGAGCGGGTAAAGTGTACGCCTGAGGGCCCGAACCGGAGCCCCAACACCCACGTGAGTGGCCATGTGTGGGAACACATCCTGTGATCTCAGTGCAGGGGAAGGGAAGAGGGCAGATCCTGGGGTTCACTTGACAGTCCGCCTGCCCTGCTTGGTGAAGCCCATTAAGAGATCCTGTGCGTGCACACACAAACACAAAATTCAAAGCTGATTCCTGGGGCCTGGTCACAGCTGCCTCACTCATTCTACACACTCAGCCCGGACCCCTGACAAAGCTCTAAGAGGGTCAAGCACACCTCAGGCTGGACTACCGTTTCTTCTCCTAGCCTGGTGTTGGCGGGACGGGCTCAGCGTGGCACAGTGCTTGAGCAACACCAGCGTGCTGCCTGCACTCTGCCTGGCTCAGGCTGCTGGTATACTTCCCTGACACTCCTGAGTGTTGGTGTTTCTTTGTAAATTTCCACAGAGTAAGAGTTCAAGGGGGAAATGAACGGAGAGATGTGTGCCCTCTGAGACAAAAAGAGTGTGCATACTCCATGCCTTCTCCCAGCCAAAGCACAGTGTTCCAGGCCCAGACTCTGGGCCTAAAGGCATCGCCAGGCTCCCTCAGGACCACAGCCGGGGGTGGGCGGAGTCATGCCGCTCAAAACCAACAGTTTGGATTTTTGGTCTTTCATTTTGAACCTTGGTTGTTTGTTGGTATAACGTTCTTTTGGAATGTATACACTTCACCCTTGTTCATTCAAATACTGATTTCTCTCCCCCACTCTCTGGTTTCAATCCTGACATTGCATTGTGATACTTATTCTAAGCATCACCTGTCTCAACTTTGTGTAAACATGCCAAAATAAAGCAAC